>QAOC01039012.1:293441-398375 GCA_003255005.1 Begonia fuchsioides | reverse complement strand
CAAAGTCAACGCCCAACGAATTAAACCGTATCTTGAAACCAATGCGCAGGAAGATGATTGTGTTTCCGTGACTTTAGAAGATGCTGCTGAATGAAAGAAAGACGTCAAGCTAATGATGTTAAATTAAGCGCTACAGGGAGGCAAGCCTCTTTTTATTTTTATCGTTATTTTTATGTTAGTAAGCATTGATTTTCTTCGTATTCTTTTATAGGTATAATAGCCAGATGCGGTGATCGATGTCACAACATCGATAGGAGGAGCGACCAGAATGAATCGGAAAAAGAAACAAGAGATAAGGGAGAAAAGCTCGGCCCAATAAAAATTGGGTAGGCGGGACCCGAGGGGGAAAAGAAAATGAAAATTACCGCTGCAATTTTCTGAGAAGGCGGTAAACTTATACCTAAAATTTTATTTCCACCGCCTTTGTTTATCTTTAAAACGCAAGTAAAGCCGGCAACTTCACCCAGCCTTCCCAGAAAAAAATCACCGATGGACCCTGCACCAATCCTCTACCTACCATTGAAGGACACAGTAGATGAAGACATATATCCTCTCGCGACAGAACCAGGGCCATCGTCAAAAATTCCTTACAGGAGGCGAGAAAAATTGGTGACCCGACGACAACCAACCCAGAAAGCATCAACACGAGGAAACTTTGCACCGTTAACCACAGATAATCGGCCGTTCTTTAAGCTGATCCTAGAGGTACATTCCACGGTTTCCCCTTCTCTGATTTTACAGGGAATAAGACCGGGGTCACTACCGATTTCGCGACACCCGTCACCAACAATTGTACAAGACCCACCACCACTGATGAAGAGGAAACAGACGCGGCCTACAACCAAAGACAAGGCCACCAGAACATCTGCCAGAATTGCTAACCGTCCAGCCAGAAAGAAACCCCCATGAAAGGATGCACCGGTTATCATCCCATCATCTGATTCGGAAACAGAATCCGATGATCCGGTGCCATTGATCAGGAAAAGAAATGGGGTGATTGGTCCAACATTACAATGCCGGCACGAGAGAACTCTCCTCAATCCGTCACGCCAATATCTTTCATCATGAAGAAGAGAGCTACCAAAGAACCGGTATCTGCATCACCGCTGACCAGACAAGCTACTCCACCTCCACCGAGAACTAAGGACGTTACTCCAACTCCAGAGCCCATATCATCCTCCCCACCAAGCCGATCAACGCGCTCCAGTCAAGCTGCCAAAATTCAGGTACCCATTCAGGTGCCTTTCACAAGAGATACCAGGAGCACCTCAAAAACCGTCCCACCAAAATCAGCACCATCTATCCCAAAAGCACCTAAGCCCAAAGCTACAACATCATGTTCCGTCCAAGAACAGATCTCACATAGATCCCCGCGGACCAAGAGTTTTGCAATTAGGCGGCCAGCACAGCCCGCCTTTATTACTGAAGAAGCTCGCCTCAACTTCGAGCTTCACTTTAAGAAGAGAACATTCTCTGAAGAAAAAGGATTCTTACTAGACGCCAGCACAATGAAGGAATACTCAGCGTTCATCACCAACACGATCAAAATTTGAAGTTGGGCAGTCTTCTGTGCCCAGCCGGAAGAGCTCATTCCCTCTCTGGTCAGGGAATTTTATGCTAACTTTTCAGGTGATCTCCCAGAATCCATTATGGTTCGACAGAAGGCGGTACCATTTTCACCAGAGAGCATCAACCTTACATACAAGCTGCAATTAGAGGCCGATGAGTTCTTCGCCCACTCGGAGAACACATCGCCGGAATTCCTCGCCGAAGTAGTCAGCACAGTGGCTCTGCCGGGCACGACGTGGCGAGTGACCAAGCTAGGAGCCCTCACGATCTCGGGGGCCTCTCTGAAACCGAGCGCAAAGTGCTGGTACCACTTTGCCAAATCTAGGATTCTTCCTTCCTCGCACGGGCAGCATGTAACCCGTGAGCGAGCTGTCCTCATGTTCTGCATCTTGACGAGCAAGCCTATTAATGTCGGGAAAATCATTTATCGGAGTATCTGCATGAACGCCAAGAAGAAGGGAAGTCAATTCCTCTTCCCCTCACTAATTTCCGATCTCTGTATTGGTGCGGGAGTTCAAGTCCTGGATACAGAGGGGAAGCTCCAACACAAAGGTACAATTACTCCCTTTACTATTGCCCGGATTTCACAGGAGAATGACAAGGAACAGGAAGAAGAAAGTGCACCTACCCCCGATGCTACACGTGAAGCTGCAGCATCGCCAAAAGTCCAGTTTCCTGACAAAGTTTCTGCGAGTCTGCAGCTCATAGAAACTCGTCTGAGCCTTATAGAAATCCAGCCGCACTTCATGCTGGATATTCTGGAGAAACTGCAAGCCCACTTACTGCCGAATCAAGCCGACAATGAAGCCCAACCAAGAGGCCCAACCGATGGCGAATCCGAAAGATCTTCATAAGGGAGTTTACTTCTATCTCCTTTACGCTTCCATTTTGTGTAATTTCGGTTCACTATTTCTGTTTTGGGATTGACAATGAGGGCATTGTCGATTTTAAGTTTGGGGATGGGTTGTACCGAAATAAAAAAAAAAGTTTTATATAATGAATATTTCCCTTAATCCAAATAGCCGAAAATGCTTGCAATCATAGAATTTAATGATGGAACTTATTTTCCTAATCTATCTAACCATTGATAGATGTTACTTATTAATGACAATTCAAGTCTAATTAATCTAGGAGACACTTCAACATAGTAGATCCTCTTTACACGAAAGTATTACTTTGAACATCATCTTTCCCAATTTTCCTAAGAGTTATCATGTTCTTTTGAAATTTGATATTTTTGAAACTTAGCTTGAATAAATGCTTGAAACAAACACATTTTTAGGTGAAGAGTGACATGGTGACAAGTTTGGGGAAGAGAAAAATAAAAAAAAAATAAAAAATTTTGAGGCATAACAAGTCCGAAAATAAGGACAATCACAACATTCGTAGTTCACCGGGACTTAAGTGGATGATCGGTGGATAATCGGTGTGTGAATATAATATTCTTCGGGACTTAAGTGGATGATCGTTGAGTAACACTTCCTCAGGACTGTGTGGATGAACGATGAAGTGTATTTGCAATGTCTCAAACCACTTTCAATTTTCGAGTGAGCCTTTTGGATACTCGATGGGTGGAATAAAAAAATAAAGGGAACAATGGGAGAAACTCCGTTGCAATTAAATGAGCTACCCGTTTGAAATACCACATCGACCAAATAAAAAATAAAAAAATTAAATGGTGGTAAGATAACGTAAGTAGTTTACTTACAAAGCCTAGAAAAATTCTTCCTCACTCTTGAAGTCATGAAGCTCGGATCTTACTGAACTTGCACGTGGAAGGTATGAATTTGTACGATGTTTAAAGAATTGAGAATTTTAGCATTATGAGATGAAACTTATGATTTTTGGGAAGGTTAATGTCCATAGTAATAAGTGCACACACCCACTTTGGGGGAGATACTATCGAGAGGTTATCTGAAGTTAAGAGGAGTTGGAGAGTTATGAATTTGTGATTATTTGTCTCGAGTTAGATCTTTTGTGGAAAAATCTGAAAATTTTTATGATTGTTTATTGACATTATTCGAGGACGAGCAATAGCTTAAGTTTGGGGATGTGTTAAGTCTCGAAAAGACTTAATATTCATGTGGTTTTAGTGGTTAAATTGCTAGGAATCTGTAATAATTTAATTGGAAATAAACGAGATTTTTAAGGATAATGCTGTAGCGATGTCACAGCATCAGTTACGTTGTTTTTACGAGATTTTACCCGATATTTTGCATATTCTGTATTATCACGAGATTTGTGTTTCTATGCAATTGCAGAAGGTTAATGAAGATAAAGGCTGGAAGAATCACGAAAAAGAAAGAAGAATCAACTCAAAATCATATTTGGAAACAAGAATATCTTTGAAGATTTGGAAATCTTTCCTAATCGCAACTACCTTCCAAATCTATCCAAATCTTCCTCCAAACTCGCAACTTCCTCTCAGATCAGCTACAGCCGTACGAAGACTACTTAAAGAAAGGTGAATACCACGAATTGAGTGTGTAGAATTGGAGAACGAGATTCACAATCAAGCTTCAGGCGTAAATCCGAAGAAGAGGTTCACGGCGACGATCACGGCGGCGGGGGAACGAGGCTGTGAGAACAACGGCTTTCGACGGCGATGACCAAAATTCTCTCCCTTTGCTTTTCGTTTTAATTTCCGTGAATTATATGAACTCTTGATAGTTAGTGTAGAACTATTTTGTTTGAGTTAAAATTAGGATTTTTCATACATTGGTTTGCTTAATGAAATTGCATGCTATCTTTTAGAACTCGTTTTAATAAGTGTTTAAATATCTTTGCTTTGCTGTGATTATCCCTCGAGCAATCACGACAATACGCCATTGCGTGTTTGCTAAGTGTTAAACCTGAAAATTATAGTTTTGCATTGATATCATTTAGGGCAACACGACAATACGTCATTGCGTGTTGCTAAGACGTGTATTAAAACCATTAGGTGGTTAAATTGAGTCACACGGTTTAGCTATGAGTGTTTTCATCATGTTCATTCCAACCTAGTGTGGTCAAATCGAACTTGTTCTTAAACCCAACCATAGAGGCAACGCCAGCCCCGGTTTATTAGTGTTCGGACCGGAACTAACTGATGTTGTGACTAATGCTGCAACACTCACCGAGGGCAGTTCAAGTAACCCAATTTATGGAAAGCCCTAGTCGAGATTCTTACGAATTCTCAATTCGACCACCAACTTTACTTTTCTGCTTACCAACTTTACTTTTCTGCTTAATCTAGGTTGTTAATTAGATACTTTAATTACCCGTAGATAAATATAAAAATCAAACCTTTAATGTTATTCTTTATTCTTTATGATACTTTGCAACTTATTCTTTAAATTAGAGATTTGACTTGTCTTCGTGGGATCGATATTTTTATTACTACGTTGCGATACGTGCACTTGCGTTTTAGCGAATACATTTTCAAGCAACAAAGACCTTTCCCCTTACTTGGGAGAAATTGAAGAAGATGAGGAGGAGCAGCCCCTGGATTTGAGGAAAAATCCTCATTCTCCCGGAGGGTATGATGTGCGTGAGAAACCCCACCCACCGGAAGGCATGGTGCCCACAGCCGTGCAAGGCGGGTTTCTAATTTGTTTGTTGATTTTGCAGGGACAATATTACGTCCAAGAGGCCTCTTAGATGCTCCCACTTTTATTGACAAAGAGCTCCCCAAGCATTGCCTACAATGGGAGCATGAAGTGAGGGTGACAGCCACCGAAGTACCAAAGGCTCCTCCTCCCGAAGCATCCTACCCGAGGGTGCACCAAGCCATGACCTAGTGGATTGCTCTCTTTGGCATTCTTCATTCTAGCTTGAGAATATTATAGCAAGGGGAGGGCTGCTTGGTCATCACGTGATCAAATATATATATATATATGCTTTATGTAGTTTAAAGTTGTAACCAATCATTTTTGGGTTGTAGTTGTAACTTGGTGTTGGTTTGGTTTGGCCAACTCAAGTTCCATCTTGTTGTGATTTGTAATGCAACTTGGTCGTGGTTTAGGGCCAAGAGTTGCTGGAGTAGGAGGCAAGTTGTTGGTGGGCCCTATGTCCACCAAACTCCTATTTTAGTCACTCATTAGTTCCTAAAATAGCTATTGTCTAATGTTGTCTTTTGTTGTAAGTTGGTAGGGTATGAAACTCTTACCTCACGTATTTTGTCAGCAGAAAATGTTTGTTAAAAAAAATACTTGAAGCTTGAAGCTCCATTTTCTCTCTCGACGGTTTGTCAAAATCGGTGAGTAATATATGGTTTGAGCGATCTCCAAGGGTGGTGAAGTTGTGCTAGCAGCCTCCAGCCTTGCTCCAGCGTTCCTCCATCTTGCATGGACTCAGGTTAATTCTGGAATTCCCATAGCTTTCATCCATAACTGGCCATTTGGCCATTTGTGTCTGTTTGTTGCAAATATGTCCACCCGAGAACCCTCAAAGGATCTCAACTTGTGTTCCGTGTCCATTTTCGTTTCACTCGTGCAATTCAGCCCATTTTTTACTGAGATCTTCCTCTCTTCTTGTGCGAAGTTTTAGCTCAAATTTCGTGTGCACAGCTCTTCCCAATCGGGAGTTGTGCATTAACCAACCTACCCCATTTCCAGCCATAGTGGGCACTGTTTTGGGGTTTGACTGTACACTGAAAAGTGTCCCCGTGCCAATTGAAAATCCCCACATGCGTTTGGTCTGAAATTTGGGACTACATTGAGTTTAATACTTGAACTTAATGTCCACTAAGTTTCGGACTTAAAAACCCATATGCAATTGAAGTTGTGACAGAGCCAGCACCCTCCCCTGTTTCTTGGTTTTTCCTCTCGGGTTGGCCTTTGGCCGTGGCTGTTTATCCCTCTCCTTTCCCGAACACCTCCACCACTCTTAGAGCGTGTCAAAAAGAGATAGATCAATGACTTCTAAAGAGGAATATTAACAATGTTACTACTATTAATGTGGATAATGCATCTTCCAACGATGTTATTATTTCCTACTTGACAAAAACAGTAAAAACTTGAAAATGACTCATACTAGATGGTGCTTTCATGTATGTCCAATGCTTTGCACATGTACAAAATTTGGTTTTATTTGATGGTTTACAAGCATATGATCAGTCAATAGCAAGAGTGCGTAAAGTTGTTAAATACGTTAGATCATCGCCAGCACGCTTGCAACAATTTAGAATTTGTGTTCAATCTGTTAAAATTACTTGCAATAGTAATTTATGTCTTGATGTTTATACTCAATCATGTATTTAATGTTGGCTAGTGCCATAAAATATGAAGTCACATTTAAAAAGTTATCTTAAGACAATTCGTTCTTATTAGAGATGGGAAGGGAAGGATCGCCTATTGCCAAAGATTTGGTATGCATACGAGAATATATGAAGTTTTTAGAGGCATTTCACTATATGACTGTTAAAGTTTTAACTTCCCTACAGATCACGTCAAATATGTATGTATGTGAGGTATACAACTTAAAGATTTTCATTCAAAAGTATACTACTGGTGATAACATGACATTAAATACAATGACGTAGCTTTTGGCATCGAAGTTTGACAAATATTAGGGGTCATTTGAAAAAATAAACATGCTCCTATATGTGGCTATTATTCTTGATCCGAGTTGTAAAACTTGATTTTTGAAACATTGTCTAACTACATTATTTGGCATTGACAAAGTGAGAGGTTACTCAAAACAAGTGGATAATAGTGTTGTAAAACTTGATTTTTGAAACATTGTCTAACTATATTATTTGGCATTGACAAAGTGAGAGGTTACTCAAAACAAGTGGATAATAGTGTTATGAAATTATATTATGAGTAAAAAGATAACGAGACTGAAAGATCAAACTCCAAGCAGCTCTGAAAGAAACGTGGTGGAACCGGCCAAAACAGGTCTGTGCCCACCCCAACTTTTTACCACAAAAATCATAGACAGTAACGTGAGCTACTAGACTTGACCGAAATCTGGCTCTCCTTCGTCATCTATTGTCGGTCTTCGTTTGAGACTCATGAGTCGTCAGATTCTTCCTTCGTCAAAAACTTCAGAGTTGTCGTCGTCGCGGAGGCGTCTTCTTTGTCGATTGTCTCTGAGTCTTGGTCGGTCGTTGGTCGCCTTTCTCGGCTGTCTCAGTCGGTCGCCGGCCTTCGGCAGCCTCGGGAGTTTGGCTAATACTATCGTTGTCGGTCGAGACGATCTCGAGGCTCGACTTAGATGCACTTCATAAGTCAAAATTAATACAAATAGACATAATAAGTGCATGAGAGAATAAAATAATTAATTCATTTTTTATATTATTACATACTTTAATATGTCACCTCGCAATGAATTATGAAGAATTAGCCAAAAAGGATTAATATATCTCTCAAAAATTGTTTATGTACTTCACTATCAAACATCGATAGCGGTACATCATTTTATGCTACATATTTTGCAGCACGTTCTCGTAATTTTTCATGCAAATACAAAAAAAAATTCCAATGCCACTAGCAGTTAATTACAAGTGTGCACGATCTCTCGTTTGCTCGTGTGAGTGACATTTTTTGTACTGCCTATTAGTAGTGCTAGTTGTAGATTCGTACACATAGTGTTTTGAACAATATTTTTATCACGCTCTTTTTTCAAAATTTCCTCATATTTTCATTTCTTTTAATTCAAAATATTTCCACATCCGACAATTTCGATTTCTTAGATCTAGGTGAAGATGTAGATGCTTATGCAATTTGTGACCAATTGAAAATGCGAGATTACTATATTCAATTTCTTAAATGTCGTCGTCATCAGAAGACAATAAATCAAATTGTACGTAGTGTACATCCATATCGATACAAATCAATGACAAATAAATTTATAAATTGATTTCATTCACCAACTATTCGATGATGAGTTGTACGTACAAATATGAACCTCCCAAATTTTTTTTAAAAAAATTAGTTCATAAAACACGTTAACATTAACGATAATTTAACAATCAAATTGTACTCATACCTTGATGAGTAACTTCTAATTACTTGGATGAAAATCAAATACGCGAGAATAAATGTTTGGTGAAGTAAGGTTGAGAGTGTGAGAGATTGAGAATAATTGTTGAGGGTAAAAATTAAATACGCAAAAATAAATGTTTGATTCTCACGTATTTTAAGTACTCTCATATTGACTAAACAACCTCTATTTCACAATAGTTTTTTTAGAAACGAGTATACTCGTTTTTTTTATACTAGTTAGGAACTGTGCACTTGCGGTTTATTATCGCCACACACAAATACATTTCAACCAACAAGTTTTTGGTGCCGTTGTTGGAGATGACGTAGAAATTTTCAGAAATTTTTGTGAAAATACCTCATATAGATAAAAAAAAAAAAGAGATATATATAGCAATTCGAGTCAGGCTCGAATAACTACAATACCGAGCCAAGCCAGGCTCGCGAGATGACTCGTGACTTGGTGTAACAACCATCATTTGTTTATAGATTTGTGACTTTAAGATGGAACTGTTTAAGATTTTTTATGAATGTTGGGTAAATATTGAAGAATTGAAGTATTGTTAATGTTAGCAATTTAGTAGGTTGAATGTGATGAAGAAAATAAGGTTTAAGGGGGTATAAATAATGATGTTATTCGAAAAGGTTAGAAAATCTTCTAAGTGTTTAGGAATATTTTCGGTCGACCCCAGGATCGAAGAGGGGTCGACACAATATAACTTTTGGTCGACTCCAGGATCAAAGAGGGATCGACACAATATAACTTTCGGTCGACCCTAGGATCGAAGAGGGGTCGACACAATATAACTTTCGGTCGACCCCAGGATCGAAGAGGGGTCGACACAATATAACTCTTTGGAATACTTTCGGTCGACACCATGTCAACCAGATGTTTGGCTCTGTCTAAAAAGATGTCGACATAACCTCGGGTATGTCGACAGGACTTTCGATTCTGTCATAGAACGGTCGACATAATCATGATTCGGTCGACCGGAGATACAGTTTTAAAACCCTTCCCGCGGGTGGATTTCAGTTTTGAACTCTCTCTCTCGCGATTTTTTCTCCTCCCTTCACTCCTTGTCTTAGATCTTAAGCTTCCCTAAGATCAATGGCTTCTACTTCTAAACTTCCGACCAAGAGGAAACGAACTTCACAGTCAGACAAACCTTTAGAATCTCTTCCTCCGTCCATTGATAAGCATCTATTTCGAAACGAAAAGGCTCAAGAGAGGTATACTCAGTACTTTCAATCAAAACCTCTAATCCTAAGTAGAGTATATTTATCACATGGAATAGCAGGGATTGATATATCTGAATACACAAATTATTTAGGTTTAACTTCCTTGTTTAGCCTAAGGAGTAGTTACAATGAGGAAGCAATCCGATTATTTTACGCAAATTTGCACTCAATTCCTCACCATTTTGCCCTTAAGAGCTATGTGTTAGGATATCCTATAAGAATCACTGCTGACTCCTTGAACACAATGCTCAAGTGTACCTCAAACGAGTTCACTGATAAATACTACGAGCAAGGGAAGGAACCCTCACTAGTTCGGTGCTCAGATTATCGAGAATTCTTGCAATTAATCGCTAAGGATCCAATGAAAGTCTCGTACAAACCAAAGGCAAGTGATCTCAATATAACGGCACGCCTAATACACCATATCATTACCTATAACCTGTTGCCCAAAGGCGGGGATAGAGACCATATCAGCAACATGGAGCTGTATGTTCTCTACATGTTCTTCCAACGGGGACGCTTCAATGTCGGATACATTATTATGAAGCGTATGCTTGATGTCCTGGATGTGGCATCTAAGTCCCTGCCATTCAATCTCCTCCTAATGGAGATTTTCTCAAAACAAGGTGTTTAGTTTCCTCCTTCAACTTCCTTCATCGAGGTCAGGCACCTTGATGTTTACTCTGCCTCCACACTTGCAAGGATGGGATTAGCCAAGGATGATGATGGAGTTTGGCATTACAAGAAAAACATGCCACCCAAGTCTCTCACTTCCTCTTCAAGGAATGACCCACCCTTGACATCAGATGAGCTTCACATTCCACCAGAGCATCGGACTGCTCGCGAGAAATAATTCTCTTCCTCCATGATTGAGGAACGACTTGATATGCTCACATGACTCATCTCAAACTTAGCATGCTCAGTTGAGTCATTATATCATAAGGTTGATAAACTCCAGAAACAAGTTGATGCTTGGGATGACTACTATGAAGACGAAGAACAACATGAAAAGGATGTTCCAAGATCTTCAGCACGACCTACTCTTTTTTCAGCTGAGCCAGATGTCACACCGGCTAGTGATCCGGTCAAGGAACAACTTCCTGAAGTAGGGACGGTGTTGATTCCCTCCTCCACTGGAACTCAAGTTCTTGATTCCCCATCCTCCTCACCGATTACTTTTCCATCCTTAGATGACGAGGCATTAAGAGGAGAAAAGGATATCTAAGTAGATTTTGTTTAAATCTCTTTTAGACTTTGAATCTTAGCTTTACTTAGTAAACAATTAAAGTCTAGCAAGTGCTGCAGAATTCGGTAAGTTTTTTTTAAAGCTTATGTCGACCGAACTGCTCAATATGTCGACCGCACAGATAACTGAATGTCGAAGAAGCAACCTATGTCGACAGGTAAGAAGTTCTGTCGACCGCTCAAAGTCCAGAGAAGAATCATATGTCGACCGCCTATCAAGTATGTCGACCGGTTGAAGACAATTAAAGTCGAAGACATTGGATCGTATGTCGACCGGACGAAACTTATGTCGACCGCTTGTAATCCAGAGACAAATTGTCTGTCGACCGTTAGGAACATCTGTCGACCTTTCAAGTTTCCAGTGGAAGAAGAAATTAGAAGTTATGTCGACAGTTAAAGAACTTATGTCGACCGGCTAAATTCCAGAGAGTTTTCCATGTCGACCGCCAAGACTAGATGTCGACCGAAAAACTTATAGATACTGAAGTTATGTCGACAGTTAAAGAACTTATGTCGACCGGCTAAATTCCAGAGAGTTTTCCATGTCGACCGCCAAGAGTAGATGTCGACCGAAGAACTTTGAGATACTGAAGTTATGTCGACAGCTCCAAAGTTTATGTCGACCGATCAAGACCAACGACAGGAAAATTCTTCAACGGCTACTTCCTTATGAGTCTCAACGGCTATCTCTATGTCGACAGCCCCCGAAGATATGTCGACAGCTCCGAAGTCTGACAGACTGAAATCTATAAATTGCAGACGAGAAGCCAAAAGAAACAGCCGATTTTCGAGAGAGAAAAGCACGTCCAAACTCTGCCAAAATTTCTAGTTAGCTTTTCTCTTACTCTCTCTTCATTGTAAATCATATAAGATCATTCTCATTGTGATCGAGAGAATAGTTTCAAATCATTCTCGAAAAACTTCAAGTTATTATTTGTGAGAAATTGTAAAGGGGTGACGCCTCTCAGAAAGAAGAGTCATTTGTAAGGTTTGATTGACACCCGGAAGTCAATCATAGTAAAGCTCGAGGTAGAGCTGAAAGATCTTCAAGGAGCAACCTTGAAGCGCGGACGTAGGCAAGGTTGGCCGAACCGCGTTAACAATCTCAGTGTTATCCCTCTCTCCCTTAAACTATTTAATTATTGTTTGTGCCTAGTTATTTATATACCAAAATTAAGAATTTGCATTAAACTTACAAAATATCTATTAACCTAATTCACCCCCCCCACCCCACTTAGGTTAAACACGATCCTACAGCTGCAACCATTGTTGCAAGAAATATGCTTGTCATACGAAGAAGGCGGGAAGTTCGAATATGACAAAGCATTTGAAGAGTTACAAAAAGTATTTGTTGGCCACAGATCAATTACAGAAGAAGTTTCCTTTTACTACGCTGAAAGGGGAAACAAGCTCGTCTTTTATATCATATTTTACGCAAGCAGAAGCGCGTGAAGTACTTGCGAGCATGATTATAACCGATGAACTACCAATGAGAATGGTAGAAAAAGAAGGATTCAGAAAGTGGTGCGCATATCTCCGCCCCGAGTTGGTTCTGCCTTCGCGCAGGCCAGTGTCAAGGGATATCGAGGCCATTTATAAGAGGAAAAAAAATCAGTTGAAAGATTATTTTAGTAAAAGTAATCAGAGAGTTTGCCTGACAACGGATACTTGGACGTCTACGCAGAATACAAACTACATGGTTTTGACAGGCCACTTTATCGGTGGAGATTGGAAATTGCACAAGAAAATTTTAAATTTTTGACAGATTGACGACCACAGAGGAGAAACCATTGGAAAATTAATTGAGAGATGTTTGCGTGATTGGGAGATTGAGAAGGTGTTCACAATTACGGTAGACAACGCCTCCTCAAATGATGTGTTTATTGCACATATGGTTAGGAGTTTGCGACATTGGAATAAATTGGTTTTGGATGGAGACTTCATTCACGTGCGATGCTTTGCTTCTATTAGTCGAGTACGGAGGGCGGTGAAGTACCTTAAATCCTCACCATCACGTTTAGTGAAGTTTAAAAGTTGCATTGACATGATGAAAATAACATTTAAGGGCAATGTGACATCTGATGTGCCTACTTGATGGAACTCGACATACCTTATGTTGGAAAGAGCTGAGAAGTATGCAGCTGCATTCGACAAACTTGAAGAATCTGACACTCGGTTCTTAGCATATATGGGAGATGAAGGGCCTCTGACAGACGAAGATTGGGTGGATATTAGTCAATTTACCATATTCTTGGAAATTTTCTATGAGTCGACGGTTGCCGTATCGGGTTCCCTGTATGTTAGTGAGGTATGTCGAATGAAGCTTAATATTCAAATGCACGTTGACGGTCTTAATCCATTATTGAGAACAATGGCTAATGGCATGATTGCAAAATTCGAAAAGTATTGGGGGGAAGTCGAAAACCTGAATAAACTTATGTGGATTGCTGTAACATCCCATTCTTTAAAAACTCTTTTGAAAACAACGGTATTTTTTTTTTTCTTTTTGTAAATACACTTGAAATACTTGACTTGAAAACTTAGCGGAAGCGTAAAACATTAAAAGTGTTAAAAATGTGATCCCATCATACTTAACATAAGTTCTTAACATATAATTCAAAACAAGTCAATTCATTCAAACAAGTTTTCATAAAACTTAATAAAATATTTAAAACTTCTTTCTTCTTTCACCCACGGGTCGTCACTTGGTTTCGTAAACAGCCCGCTCCAAAACAGCTTCATCCACATGTCATGGCACGTGATGAGGACTAAATTCCTCATCCCGAGCTTAGTCACCTACATCACAAAGCTTAACTAGTGAGCCTAAGGCTCAATAAGAAATCTCATGAACTTACATGCCTAACATGCTCGTGCTTTCGTAAATACATACAATTCATTTCGTTCTTTATGGTTCTCGTTTACTTGACCTGGCCTTCCACCCCGTGACCGCCCTGACCACAAACCCCAGCAGGTAGCCCTCAGGCCCTCGCGACCCAGAAAGCACAGGCCCTTGCGACCCGGAAAGCTCAGGCCCTTGCGACCCGACTTTCACCCGTGTGCCTTGATCAAAAGCTCCACCCGTGGATTCCACCAAGGTCCATCACATTTTCGGGTCCCACCCTGTGACATCACCTAGCCCTTGCGACCAAGCTTACCACCCCGTGGTTTCATCACATTGTTTCAGCTTTACATACATTAATGCATCGAATGCCGAAGACGTCCCATACCATCCCGACATCCGGTTGGGTGACATTTTGAAAACATGCATTGAAAACATTTTTGTTATTTTCTTAAAACATGATGCATGAGCATGATCATGAGCATACATATGCATGACATATTAAAAATATCTCAATCACATGCAAACGTCTCTCAATAACATGAATGACATTCATAGACTTTCTTAGCTTAATTATACTCATAAAACAATTTACACATCAAACATCAAACATCAAACAATGTCAATCAAGCACCAATCAAACCCAAATCACTTGGGTCGGTGTACAGTGCGATACACCCCAACAGAATATCATCAATAACATTATCATAAAAACAAACAACTCCTAAGACATTCTTTACTTAATGGATATCTAAGTAATCAAACACATCATCCTTATATTCTATCCTTTGTGATGTAGTCCCACAAGAGGCCAAACACATACAATGATTACTTACCTTAGGTTCTTTGCTTCAATGAACCGAAATTGATCAACCATCGTTCTCCGATTGACAACCCTAATAAAGAATTACCAAATCAGATTTTAGATATTCTTCCCTGATTTTATAGCCTAGTGTAAAGACCATTACTCACACGATACTGATCTAATGAACTCAAACTATGTTCCATAATCTCTGTTTATGTGTCAATTACATTTCATTAGAAGACACAAAAATCAATTGATCACCCAAACATCATGTAAAACGCAGAACTACAAAACTGCTCCAAACATTCCAGAATTGAAATCTTTATCTTTACAGCCACTTACAAATTTCATAACTTTTTATTTACATATTCCATTACAGTAATTAAAGTGGCTACCTCTTTATTAGGATGTCGGTTACATTTTGTCAGAAGACATAAACTCCAATAAACCAACATAACATTCCCAAAACAATGCAACTATAAAACTGGGAGAAGAACATTTTCGGATAATTGTTTCTATTCAAAGAGTAACTTCCAAATTAGATAACTTAATCTGTACAGCTCCAATTTTAGTAAATCGAACGGTATTATCTTTGTTTACTTGTCTACTACAACTTTGTAGAAGGCAATAGACTCAGAAAACCATCACAACAATTCGAAATTTCCAAAACCCTAGAACCTTTCTAGATTCTCAATTTTTCCTGAATAACTTTGCATAAGATTAAAACAATACACAATTCCAAATCTTATTCTGCTCTGAATTGAAATTACATCTTCTAGGGCTAAATTAAATACCTTAGGATGTGTAAAATTTTGATAGAACCCTTTTCCTTGCTGGGTTTTTCTCTTCTTCTTTACTGATTACTAGAGATAGTGCACAAAACACTCATTTGTTTTGCACAAGTGGTGTCAATTCTTCCAATTCACCCCTTGAGCTCTTTGAATGAGAGAAAACCAGAGGAGAAGAAGAGGGTTTCGTGGTCTCTTATCAGGTGAAGCTCTCTTTCATAATAAACAAAAGAGAGAGAAAGAAGGTGGTGGTGTGAAGCTTAAAGAAAAGCATGAGGTGTCAAGCATGAGGTGTCAAGCATGAAGTGTCACCATCCAAGCTAACCATCTTTTAATCCACGTGGCACTTTCCTATTGGTCCATCCTTAATTAATCATAGATTAACTTCCTTAAAAATTCAATTGAAAATTCAACATTTCAGTAATAAAAAGTCAACCTCTCATTCAAGGTGTCACCCTTAACCAGACCGAGAGTTCAAGGTGTTGACCTTTTAATTGTTTCATAAATTTTTCTCCACAATTCCGATTTTCATAATTCAAAAACCCATATTTTTCTCATTGAGTTGACTTTAACTTTGTAGAAGACGTAAACTTCAAAATAATAGTTTAACATAATCAAATATACAAAATACCTAGCATCGCTCAAAAGTCCATAACTCTATAGTCCAGATTTTCTTTACCAACTTCAAATAAGCATAACTTTCTCTAAACAACTCCAATAGAGTGGATCTACCTATCAATCTTCTTAAATAGATGTCTAATACAAATTGGTACAAGAAATATTTTCCAATTAGGCTCTTCTATGGCATGATATGATTCGAACACAGAAACTGCTCCGTTACAAAATTCTAACCCGACCTTTGTTACCAATTCTTGGGTTCTAAGATTCATAACTTTCTAGATAATGATCCATTTTTTATGATTAAGGTGTCAAAGTGTTCCTTAAATAGTCCACTATAACTTCTTAGAAGACATAAAATTCAGAAAACTAACGTGTGTCAACCTATGTTGACAAAACTGAGAGTATGCATTGCTTGAAATCCAGAACCGGTCGACCGCTCATCCATGGTGTCGACCCAAAGTGTTCCAAAGTGACTTGTGTCGACCACTCTTAAATCCTGGGGTCAACCTAAAGTATTCAATTGTGTCGACCCTTCCTAAATCCTAGGGTCGACCTAAAGTATACAGTTGTGTCGACCCCTCCTCAATCCTGGGGTCGACCGAAAGTATTCATTGTGTCGACCAGACATTGTTCATAGGTCGACCAAAAGTTAAAACTTTCATAACTTTTGTTATACAACTTATATTTCTATGATTAAAACACCATTATTTTTCTTATTAAGTCTAGTTTAACTTTGTAGAGGACATAAACGTCAAATTCAGAGATTAAAGGTATCAATTATACGAAACACTGAACATAGCTCAAAAGTTTATATTTCCTCAGTCCAGTTTTCGTTTGTCAACTTCTAACGTGTACAACTTTCGTACCACAACTCTAATTGAGTTGTTTAACCTATTAATCTTCTCCTTTTGATGTCGTCTATAATTTCTTAGAAGATTACTTTGTCACTTAAGCTCACTTGTAGCATAATAAAATAGGAAAACTGAAAATACTCAGTTATCGATTTTCAACCTGGTGGTTGTTACTAACTATAAATTTCCAAAACCCATAACTTTCTCTACAAACCTCAAAATTGAGTAATTTTTGTTGCTATAGTTCCATCAGCAAGTCTATTAAATTGCATGAGAAGAACGTAAACTCATTTGAAGAACTTAAAATCTCTGAAATTGGCTAATCTTAACATTGTGTCAAGGTGGTTCACCTTGCAAGGGTCGACCGGTTTCTAACGTAGGTCGACCGGATCAAGTTCCTCACGACCAAGGTGTCGACCGATACTATTCATAGGTCGACTGGTCCTTCATTCACAACCTTCCATTTTCCATTTTCTCAAACTTTCATTCAACACTTAAACTGATTTAGTCCAGCTTTCACATTGACCTTACTTTATCAACTATCAATTCTAACATCCAACTTTGTTTCCAAATCATCTAAATTACTATTTCCAAAAGTGTAACTCCTCCTCAACATCCATCATTTGTTAACGCATATTGTACTCTTGCCAAAATGTGATATATTCCTATAGGCTAAAGTTACCCAGAAAAGTGGGGTGTTACATTGCAGTTGTTTTGGATCATCGGTCCAAAGCAAATATGTTAAAACTTTGTTTGACCATTCTGATGGGGGACGAGCGGGGGCGTGAATATTATGACGAAGTAGATATTCTTTTGCGCCGACTTTACAGTGAGTATAAGGGTTCAAGTGACGAACAATCAAGTTCGTCCAATGTTAGCGCACCACTACTGAAGGATCCTTTATTTTCTAGATTATACTCTGGGACATCTTTTACTGAGTCTAGAATTAATAGGTCGGAACTTGACGTCTACCTACACGATGCTGTTGAAGAATTTTCTGATAATCTAGACCTTTTGCTATGGTGGAAATTGAATTCTCATAAATTTCCAATTTTGAGTATGATAGCGAAGGACTTGTTAATCGTTCTGATTTCTACATTACTGTCGGAGTCAGCTTTTAGCTGTGGTGGTCGCGTTATTGACTCATTATGCACTTATTTGTTACCGAAAATAGTGGAGACCCGTATATGCACTCAGAGTTGGATCCGTTCTGAATCTGAAACTCCATTGTTTTCGGAGGTATTAGAAGATTGCAAAACGATTGACGAAAGTATATTTCAACTACACGTTATTTATTAACATGATTATTTATTAATGTTATATTAATAAGGATGTTTTATGTGTTTTTGTTTTGTAGAAATTACGGAGAATGCAATCGGGGGAGACGTAGAGCCGATTATTGAACTCTAATCGAATGGATGAATTATTAATATCGTATGTTTTAGTCTTTAAATTATGTATTATGTTGAGATTATGAATTGTTTTCGTATTCAGAATTGTTTTGGTCTTTGGATTATGATTGATGGATTATTGATAATTTGATAGAATTCGATTATGTTTTGGATTATAATTAATTATTATGGATGGATTTATGATTGGATTATGGATAGTTTACTTTTAGTTGTTTTGGATTATCGATATGTTCATATTGTAGCTGAAAAATTTAGACAAGATAAAATGCTCTTGGAAAAAAGGCTCTCTAGAAAGTGGAAATGGATCTCTGGAAAATGAAAATGCTCTTGGGAAAACGGCTCTCGGGAAAACGTCGGATCCGAAATCCGATCTAAAAACTTTGCTGGGATTCGGATCGGATCGGATTCGGATGGAGTTTTGGAGCCAATCCGATCGGATCTCCCTACTCTATTCTGATTTTCGTCGGATCAGATTGGATCGACAACAATCCGATTCAATCCGATCCAACGTCCACTCCTAGTCTTAGCTTACTTTAGATGCGCCAACAAGATGTCTAGAAAGAAAGTACATGAAAGAATCAGGTTTTATTGAGCATTTATGTGATGCTGTAAAAGATGCTTTGATTTGCTGCTCATTTCGTTTTTAGCTTGATTAGACTAGTATTGTATTTGCTGCTCATTTCCTTTTTAGTTTGATAGGCTAGTAGTGCTACAAAACAAAAGAGCTTGCGAATAAAAGCCAGAAAATGAAATGCATCGATTATAGAAAAACAAATAGATTCCGCTAAGTTTGGATAGTAGCCACAAAATGCCTGTAGACTGATCAGGTGTTGGATCTTCAAAAGGACAAACTGGGGCTGTGCGGAAAATTATTCATGTCAGAAGAAAGATAACGAACTTTTACTAAACTTGAGATTTGACAGTACTTTGAACTCTTTTTTCGGGTATACACTTGACCAATCTTCTGTTATTATTATGTCCAGGGGGTCCAAAAGCGGCTTGTATTGGATGTGCAGGGTTTGCGGCATTTTCAGTCCTGATTGAGAAGTTTCTGGATAGACATGGCTAGCATAGTTTCCTACTCGTTGGGAGCCTTCTCCAGATTTGCAGAGACTATTGATCTCTCCTGGTGCTATTTCCAGTAAAAAGTATTCATTTTATAGATAAAAAAAAAGGAAAATACTTGTTCTTTCATTATAAGACATTCTTGAGCTGCATTTGCTCTGTCCAGCTCAGATAAAAGAACCCATGATTCATGTAGCTAATGCGATGGTAGTGCTGAAATCAATTGCTTTATTTCCTTGTCCGATCTGAGAATGATCGTCAATGGGCAGAGTTTTGTTAATGCGTGTGAACGTGCAGGAGGAAGAACGCTCGGCCCCACCAAAAGTTGACCTTTCTCCGGCCGACACCGGCGTGGCTGTTCAAGAACAAAACCCCTGGCCACGGCGGCAATCCTGTTGCAGGAGGAAAGGGATGGTTTTTTATGGGTATTCAAAGAATCAGCAGAGTTTGATGTTGCAGTAATTTCAGAAACTTATGTCAACATTTTCCGGGCGTATTTGATAATGGTTTGGAGCGAAATCGTCCGTTGGAGTCGTGTGTCAGAATATATAAGGTTTAGATACATTGTCGGCGACCTTGAGTGCATATTTTCAAAGGCGATGGGGCCCCTCCTTCCTCCATCTTTTCTCTGCTCATCTTGCTTTTTTCCTGCTTTCCGGCTTTACTCTTCGTCGCCTTGGCCCACCCACTTGTCTCCCGTCCCCGCCCCTAACGTCTTCTTAATCTTTCCAGATTACATGTGAACCCTTCTAGCTTCATCAATCGCCTGAGTGGGCACGCACAGCCGTTGATTAAACTTACCAAACAAGATTTGCTCCGGGGACGGAGATTGAGAAGTATCATCGGAGCAGGGAGAGGAGATGGAAGGGTAATGGCGGTGGGTCTTCAGGGTCATTATTGGGGAAGAGAATACAAAGATGAAATGTATAATATTGGATTGGGAAGCTGGGGTTGGGTATTGGTCCCTTTCGGAAGGTGGTGGTGCTCCCGCTGTGGTGGATTACGAAATCAATAAGTTAATACATGTTATTGGCCCTGTATTTATTGCACAAACAAACGTCGCTGTGAGAGGACAGAGGAAGAGAGAGACGTTGAAAATTGTAGAACAGGCTGCGAGTAACCAGACTGGAAAGAAAGGCCATGGGAAGAGATTCGTCCAGCGAGAAGAAATCACCTGAGACTAGTGCCCGCAAACGAGCAAGCCGCTCGGCATTGTAGCAGCTTGAGTTTGGCTCGAGCCGAGTCCGAGAGTACAGTTCGTTCGAGTTGGCTCGTGAGCTCGGAAATACCGAGCCAACCGTCCGGCTCGAAAGCCAGCTCGAGAGCTGGCTCGGTTGGCTCGGACTACTTGTAGTGCGGTCGACACTTAGTATACACGCGGTCGACACTTAATGCATATGTAAATTTGGATGGCCGACCGCAAAATAAGGTGTCGACCGCTATACGTTCCAGAACGTTTTTAAGTGTCGACCGCTAATTAAATGTCGACCGCAATACGCATGATTGTTGTGAAAGTGTCGACCGCGTGAAAAAAAGAGTCGACCGGTAGTTGTAAAAAGGTCGACCGTTTTTATAAAGAGGGGCGACCGTTATAATGTAACGGCTATAACTTCCATATGCAACGGTAACGTAAGGTCGACCGTTTTAAAACTGAAGGTCGTCCGCATGTAGCTGTTATGCGTGAATTCTATAAATTGTAGAGGTTAGCTGATAATATTTTTACGTAAACTCTCTGTGCAAATCACTTTATAGCCTTCAAGCATCGTTCTACTGCAATTAACAAGCAGCAACAAATCGGTAAACGGTATTAAGTAGATTTTTTGTTCAAAATAATCATTATTTATTATGGATTCACCGCCGAAATACGTAGAATTTGAAACGTTTCCGTCTTCCGACGACGAGGTGCAAGAAGTTGCATCTATGAAGCCGGCTTTTTCTGTCGGATTAACACACACATCTGCACAAGCATCCACGTCTGGCCCTCGAGTAAAGAAATCGAAAACGTCGGAAATATGGAAACATTTTGAAATAGTAGAAGTGAAAATAGGAACGACAATAGAAAATAGGGCACAATGTAATGAAGAATTCATTTGAGAGAGTCTACCGACGGCTTGACACGATGGATGTCCGCCTCGCAACATTGGATCGGCGGTTCGACGAGGCACAAAACCGACAGTGGGCTGGAATTTTTTGTACTTCGCTGGCAGCCTCACCCACAGCTGCTCCACCTCCATCGGACGATACTCCTATGGAGTAAGTTCGTTCTTTTGTACTCTTTTCGAACAATTAAACAACTTTTTGTAACATATTTTACTTTTTAATGGCACAATGAATGCTTTCAGTGTTTCTATTTCGATTCGTACAATGCATGAGTATTAATTAATAACTCTTTTGCGAATTGATTTCAAATTGGATGCTTTCAGTGTTTCTATTTCGATTCGTAAAAGACATGTTGCATGCTGTTGATTCTATGTTTCGAACTTTCGATGCTATTGTCTTCGAGTTTCTTTGAGATATTTATTCGATGGTATTGTTTTCGTGTTTCTTTTGCGTAATGGAGGCGATACATACAAATGTTATCATGCAAATTTTTTTTTGGCTTGAAGAAAACAATATGCATAAATTGGTCATTACATAATATCGAATAAGTTATACAACTTCAATATACGAAATTTTTTTTTTCTTGTTTGGCTCGGCTCATTTAGGCTCGACTGGCTCGACTGGCTCGGATCGGCTCGCTCGTTTAGGCTCGAGACTCGCTAGCCGGCTCGAGCCAAATTTTTTTTAAAAAAGCTCGACAGAGCCGGCTCGAATAGGCTCGACAGACTCGAATAGGCTCGACAGGCTCGAAAAGCTCAACTCGTCAGGCTCGACAAGCAGGCCTTTTCCGGCTCAAGTCGGCTCGATTGCCAGCACTACCTGAGACAGTTGCTTGAATGATCAAAGCAGAGGTGCACGTGCGCATTAACCAGAAGAGACGGACGCCACGGAAGGATTTCGACTCTGTGAAAAACTAGGATTAATTCTTTCTTTTGTATTTTCTCATCGTTTTTCACGATTTGTGGGCTTCAACTAAATCAAGTATGCAATTCCAGCCTTTCCTCAACAAGTCTAAAAGCTTCAAACAACTTGTTTCATTAAATTTAGTCCCAGCAATTCTTGTTTTCGAAATGACGCTTATAGATTGAGAATGATCTGAAAAAAATACATGGTGCTATCTGTCAAAATGGGGTCGAGAGAGAGGAGGACGATGAAGTTCTCGGACCCGGACGACGACCAGTTCAGTTCATGGTGAATAGTGGAAGGAAGAAAAAAGGGAGAACTAGGAGGTTTCTGCCGAAGAAGTGCTATCAGAACGATCAACGTGTGTGCCTCCACCACCGCCAATTGCACCGTCGCTGAATTGAACTCTTTCACTTCTCCCCGCCGACACATCTACCGGGGCCACTTCCGGCACTGCAAACTCCGGCTTTTTCCTCTTTCTTTTCTCGTAAGGTATCCCTCTTGCCTTGGCCTGCCCTTCCCGCACCTCCCTCAAATAAATCCTTACTGCTTTCGCAGCAAACGGATTGGTCTCCGGCCGTCCTCCATTCTCTTCGTAGGCTGCCCTCAGCCGGCCGATCAGCGCGTCGAGACTGCCCCACGCTTGCTTGAGCAGGCAACCGCATGCAGCCGGCGGGTTCGGCTGCCCAAAGAACTGACAAGCAGACACGTGGACCTTCGTTTTCCCGAACTGATCCAAATATTTCAAGAACTCGATAACATGCGCGCCGCTGCATCGACCCAGCGCCAGTGGGGGCTTGTGGCTCTTCAAATACTGTAAAAAAGTATTCCAGTCTCGTCGCTTCTGCGACGCGTACCGGCTCGGAGGCGCCGACGATGAGCCCTCTGCCGAGGCCGCCATGGACTCCGACGGTCCATTGATTCTCCTACCCTCCGAAGCAGAAACTGCAGAGGCCGAATCCATAATCAAGAACTTAGAAGCTGCTATTTCTTCTATTTATCTTTCAACAAAAGTTAGATAGCGATTGGGTTTTTCGTCTCATTCCTTCTCTTTGATTTGTCGTGGATGATTAGAAACAAACGCAGGAGAAATCAATCTCTCCGACTATACGCCTTCCATCTGCGAGTTGGCAAAAATCTGGCCCTTCCATTGGAGAGGCTGCTGTAAGCTGGTGTAAGCAGTTTCGTAAGGAGAAAAACTGCTGGGAGAAGGAAACAAAATGAAAGAGCAGGAAGAGTTTGATGTCGATGTGACGTACAAGGGATTATATTTCAACCAAAATCAATTTTTCCACCTCTCTCTCTCATTCTCTCTCTAACTCGTCGAAGAAGCATCATTTCCTTGCGAAGCTCTACAAGCAAAACACATTCCTTTTGGAACAATGACAAGTTCAAAGCCGCGTACCGCATTCATTGAAATTGAAGCACAGCTCGTTTCTTGTCGCTAAATATTTTGGGTTCTAAGATCACCAGTGTCATCTTCAGTGACAATGCCACGTTGGCAGATCATTTTTGCAGTAGCAAAGAATGGAACGACAGAACGGATACGGGAAAAGTGGGGATAATACAACACTTTGGCATCAAATGCTTTGTAGACTGAGGCAGGAATAAAAGAACGATGGAGTTGTAGAGGACCTAAGAATAGCAACTTTACATTATATCCATGCCAGCCTATCCCTGCGAAGATCTATTCGTGGACGCCATGGCTAAAAGCTAACAACGGGCGCTGTCTCTCTTTCAGTTGTTCTTGGGAGCTCTGTGTAAGCAACCATTGTAAAGTGGAGGGCGCTGGACAGGCAATGATGAAGCACGTGACTTTCAGAGTTGGTTGTCTGCAAATCATCAATTGAGAAGTGACTTTTCAAATGGAATGCGTTCCCATTTCCTACGCGACCCATCACTCGGAATAAAAACGCTACAAAATGGTCTGATGCCTGTGATCTTGGCCGGCATGTAGCGGCCAAGCGGAAGATAAGAGCTTGGAAGATGGATGGGTTTGTGATTTGTGTTGGACTTGTTGCTGAGAGTTGATTTGGTTAGGCTACAAAGCACTGATATTTGCACATTGCTTTCTCAATGAAACTAGTATTTGAAGCCCGTGGGTCCGCCTCTACCCGTCTGCTCTCGCCCTCTGGGATTTCTAATGTCACTTATTAATGCTCCCACCCTCCTAAAACTATAATACATTTTAGTCCTCGATTTTAAAATTTGTCGTTTGGGGGACCCATAATGAAATCGAGGCTCTATGTTCCACGAACCTCTAGTGGTAAGAAGATGGAGATTTCTCACAAGATCATATCGTTTTTGTAACACCCTCAAATGTTTCAATTTTACGAAAGTTAGTTTATGTTGCAAGATCTAAAGTTTCTATATTATGTTTTAAAAAGGATATTTTATGAACATAGAATAATTCAAGTATGTAGCAACGAAGAGGAGCAATGCATAATTGAACGTGTGATTACATATTTCAATATCAACTATGGCCGGTGAGCTAATTCCGGGGGAGTAGTACGACATGTCGTGCGCTCCACGCCGTCGCCCATTGCTAGTGAGAAACGACGAGGTGTGGAGGCGATCGTCCACCATTGCCGATGATCACCCTTGAGATCAACGGCTGAAATTCATCGGCTAATCTAGGTGATTCTAGCCATTCCTCTCTCTGCCCCTCTTTCGTAAAGGTGAGCAGAGATAGAAATGGTACCGTCCTCTTTTAATGGCATCTGTCCGCTGCGTCTTCTGTAACCCTAGAAAATGAGCGCATACTGTCAATCCATTTTCTCTCCCACAATCTCTTCCCTAATTTCTTCTTCAACTAACCATCTTTGTAAAATATCGAGTTTATGTAATTTCTTTAGACATTAGTAAACAAGAATGAAAAACTAGCATTTTTAGCTCTCGCGGCTTTCCTTTCGTCTCTCGGTTTCTGATTCCATCCCTTTCCTCTTCTTCTCTCTTCCTTACTCTCCTCCTTTCTTCATCGGTCCTAATTGGTACGTTTTCTTAGCTTTTCGGTGTTTCTTTTCTTTTCTTTTTTGGTTTGCTTCAAGTCTTCGCGTTGGAATCATGCGGAGTTTAGAATCAGCCTTTGGGTTTATTATTTTGGTGCCGATCGTTGTTGGATTTCTCTTTCTAAGCTCTAGAGATTATCATGCTGTGCAATACTTGATTGCTTTGGTCGTTTTGTTTATTTCGATGATTATGGTGAGGTTCTGTGGCAGTATATCGCACTTTATGCTTCCCAGAAAGAGAGCTGGTGAAGAAGATGTGGATGTAGAAGAAGAAATTGATAACGGCAACAACACCGACAACTCCAGTGCCCCTTCAATTAAGAAGCATCGGATCAGCTTCAGTGTAGCCGCCGCTGAATCGACGGTGAACAACGGTGACAACAGCTCTATTAGCTCCACCACCAACCACTTCAGCAGCACTAGCGCCGTTCTGCCAGTTCCGATGGCTATAGGCGACTCATATGCCCCTGATATCGATGAGGATCTGCACAGTAGACAACTTGCTGTGTATGGCCGCGAAACTATGCGAAGACTTTTTGCTTCCAATGTTCTTATCTCGGGGATGCAGGGTCTCGGTGCTGAGATTGGTAAGTGATACTACTAACAGCCTTTTACATCCACTGTCTTTGTGAAATTAATTTTGGATCCACAATTATTTCAAGTTGTTCCTGGAAAGTTTTCTTAATCTTGTGTATATAATGTAGGTGCTTCTTTGTACGTGAATACATACTAATCTGTATTTAGATCCGTATGCTTTGGTAATTTTTTCTGTGGTTTTCAGAAACCTTTTTTTTTCGCAGCAAAGAATCTCATTCTTGCTGGCGTAAAATCTGTGACGTTGCACGATGAAAACGTGGTGGAACTATGGGATTTGTCAAGTAATTTTCTTTTTTCGGAAAGTGACGTGGGTAAAAACAGGGCACTTGCCTCTGTTCAAAAGTTGCAGGAACTTAACAATGCAGTTGTGGTTCAAACATTGACCACAAAATTGACAAAAGAGCGTCTTTCTGAGTTTCAGGTATTGTTTTTAATTGGTATCAGTTTCTTTTTCCACTTTTGTCCATGCTCTTATGTGCATTTCTGAAGTGCTCTATCCTATGATAGCTTGTTGTTATGTAAATACCTTGATTTTTATTATCTCAATTGATCATCTGAAACCACTTCCTCACGTGTTTGATTGTCATACCATCAGTAGAATCTGCTAGTCAGGAAAAAAATATTCATATATTCTGTTTTCTTAGTCCTAATATGAAAAAAATAATGTTTGTCGTCAATCTTGAATCATGATCGATGGGTATGAATTGTAGTTCAATAAGAAATATTGAAGGGGATAACTATTTTATTGTGGTTAAATCATGCAGCTGAGTTTTCTTTATTGCTTATTTCAAGTTAAGGGCATGGTTATGATGGATAATTAGGGGGTTACTAACCACTGTTTTTCCTTTGCAGGCTGTTGTCTTCACTGATATCAGTCTTGAATGTGCCATTGAGTTCGATGATTACTGTCACAGTCACCAGCCGCCAATTGCTTTCATCAAAACAGAAGTAAGAGGGCTTTTTGGTTCAGTGTTTTGTGATTTTGGACCTGCATTTACTGTTTTTGACGTAGATGGAGAGGAACCACATACTGGTATCATTGCATCAGTCAGCAATGAGAACCCTGCATTGATATCTTGTGTTGATGATGAGAGGCTTGAGTTCCAAGATGGAGATCTAGTTGTGTTCTCTGAAATCCACGGTATGACTGAGCTGAATGATGGAAGACCCAGGAAGGTTAAAAATGCAAGGGCTTATTCATTTACTCTAGAAGAGGATACTACAAATTTTGGAACCTATGAGAAAGGGGGTATTGTGACCCAGGTTAAAGAGTCCAAAGTCTTAAACTTTAAGCCATTAAGAGAAGCTTTGAGTGATCCCGGTGATTTTCTTCTTAGTGATTTCTCCAAGTTTGACAGACCCCCTCTCCTGCATTTGGCGTTCCAGGCACTAGATAAGTTTGTTTCTATGATTGGTCGCTATCCTGTTGCGGGCTCAGAAGAGGATGCCCAGAAGCTAATTTCATGTGCCAGTGATATAAATGACACCCTGGGAGATTCAAAACTGGAAGATGTAAACCCAAAACTGTTGCGGCTCTTTGCCTTTGGTGCCAAGGCTGTGCTGAATCCCATGGCTGCCATGTTTGGTGGTTTAGTAGGTCAAGAAGTTGTAAAAGCGTGCTCTGGAAAATTCCATCCACTTCTGCAGGTCTAGTTTCTTGTCTTTTCTTACAGCTGGAGAGTATGTTCGTTTATTACTCTTTTACCTTGAAACACTTTCACATTTAGTCGACATATATTTTTAGTTTTCTACATTCTAGTGGATACTTCATACTCACATCTGACCGGATAGGAATTATCCTTTTGAAGTTGAAATTTTATATGAAGGGACCTGTGTTTGCTTGATGCATTACTTGATTACTTGATGATATTATCAATGTTATTTGATTTCCGTATGCAGTTTTTCTACTTTGATTCAGTGGAGTCACTTCCTCCAGAGCCAGTGGATTGTAGTGATTTTAGACCATTGAATAGCCGTTATGATGCACAGATTTCAGTATTTGGTTGTCAGCTCCAGAGGAAGATCGAAGATGCTAAAGTTTTTGTTGTTGGTTCTGGTGCTCTAGGCTGTGAGTTTCTAAAGAATCTTGCCCTCATGGGAGTTTCATGTTGCAGCCAAGGGAAGGTAACAGTCACTGATGATGATGTGATTGAGAAAAGTAATCTTAGCAGGCAGTTTCTTTTCCGTGATTGGAACATAGGCCAGGCCAAATCTACTGTTGCTGCTTCTGCTGCCCTATCAATAAATTCTAATCTCAATATTGAAGCTTTGCAGAATCGAGTTGGCCCTGAAACAGAAAATGTGTTCAACGATGACTATTGGGAGGATCTAAATGTTGTTATCAATGCTCTAGACAATGTTAACGCCAGACTTTATGTGGATCAAAGATGCTTATATTTCCAGAAGACACTTCTGGAGTCTGGTACTCTCGGTGCCAAATGTAACACTCAAATGGTTATTACTCACCTCACTGAGAATTATGGTGCTTCAAGAGATCCACCAGAGAAACAAGCACCAATGTGCACTGTCCATTCATTTCCTCACAACATTGATCACTGCTTGACATGGGCTCGATCTGAGTTTGAGGGTTTGCTTGAAAAAACTCCGGCTGAAGTGAATGCATATCTATCTAAACCAGAGGAGTATACGGCGTCAATGAAGAATGCTGGTGATGCTCAGGCGAGGGACAACTTAGAGCGTGTTCTTGAGTGCTTAGACAGAGAAAGATGTGATACCTTTGAAGACTGTATTACTTGGGCTCGACTGAAGTATATTCTTTGTAACCCTTCAGACCTTCTGAAACTTTCTTTGAATTTGTGCAATTTAGTTTACTGATGAAATTGGTTGAATATACTCAGGTTTGAGGACTACTTTGCAAATCGGGTGAAGCAACTGATCTATACTTTCCCTGAAGATGCTGCAACCAGTACTGGTGCGCCATTCTGGTCTGCTCCAAAAAGATTTCCTCGTCCACTGCAGTTCTCGGCTGCTGATGTTGATCACCTTCAGTTTGTAATGGCAGGCTCTATATTACGAGCTGAGACTTTCGGCATCCCAATTCCTGGTTGGGTCAAGGACCCAGCAAAATGGGCAGAGAGTGCGGACAGAGTGATAGTCCCGGATTTTCAGCCCAAGAAGGATGCCAAGATAGTGACAGACGAGAAGGCCACCTCTCTTTCTACTGCATCCATTGATGATGCAGAAGTAATTCATGACCTGATTATCAAGTTGGAGGATTGCCGTACCAACTTACAGCCAGGTTTCCGGATGAAACCAATCCAATTTGAGAAGGTTCGACCTCTTCTCATCTGTATTTATACAATTCTTACTAACAGTCCAATTTGTTGTCAAATATATTTGGCCATGGATCATGCCCTTGCTAGACACGCATAAATCTTTAATATGCTTATGGCTGTGTTTGTTCTTTTGAGCGATCACCTTTTGTACATTATATTATCTCAAACGATTCCCTATTTTAGTTTCACATATTTGTAATATTTAGTTCTACCGCATCTTCTTAGAAAATCTCAGAGGTATCAAATTGTCTCGCAATTGACCTGTTTTTGAGTTCAGGACGATGATACGAATTTCCATATGGATCTGATTGCTGGGCTTGCCAACATGAGGGCCAGAAACTACAGCATTCCGGAAGTGGACAAGCTGAAAGCCAAGTTCATAGCTGGAAGGATCATCCCTGCAATCGCAACTTCCACAGCCATGGCCACAGGTCTCGTATGCCTTGAGCTCTACAAGGTTTTAAACGGAGGCCACAAGTTGGAGGACTATCGAAACACGTTTGCAAATCTGGCACTGCCGCTGTTCTCAATGGCCGAGCCTGTTCCTCCAAAGGTCATCAAACACCGAGACATGAAATGGACGGTTTGGGACAGGTGGATGCTCAAAGGCAATCCGACTCTGCGAGAACTCATCGACTGGTTGAAGGAAAAAGGGCTTAATGCTTACAGCATTTCATGTGGAAGCTGTCTGCTCTACAACAGCATGTTCCCGAGGCACAGAGAGCGAATGGACAGGAAGATGGTGGATTTGGCGAGAGATGTGGCCAAGATGGAAATGCCTTCGTACCGACGACACTTTGATGTCGTGGTGGCTTGTGAGGACGACGAGGACAATGACATTGACATCCCTCTGCTGTCGATTTACTATCGTTAGCTTGTTTTCTCCTGTAAGTTGAGTCCTTCATTTGATATTAGGTCTAGACGACAGTCTTGCTTTCCAGTGTAAACTCCAGGGTGAGCACATGATGGCTCATCTTCTTCACATTCAGATTTCATACATAAATCTGGCGATAACTTAGATGGTGCTATTGAAAGAGTTTCATTTGATTGATTTATGCTCTGCAAAGTGGCTTGTTGGGGGCTGCTCGAAAAGGGATATTCATGTGTGCCCTATTTGGTGTGTCAGGAATTATGGGCATCGTCAAAGTACTGGTTTCTCGGTATTTGGACTTGCGAATGAGTGGTCATCAGGTGTCTATTTTGGCATCCAAAAGACTATCAAAACTTGCATTAGTTTTTGTTAGAGTTAGTCTTTTGTGTCTTCTCAAAAGATAATCAACCCATTGTACTATTCCTATCTATAGTTTCTTGCATCTCATGAGAAAGTGGGTTATGAGTAACAAAAACAGGCAATTCCATATTTTCCACTTTGCTACAATCGATTTTTCACATCTCAGACAGATGCATCGGCCTATTGCCCATGTGCACAATACTAAAGTCAGTCTTTATTTTTTGTAAAAACAAAAAAAAGTAATTTTGAGTTGAGCTAAAAATGTTTGCTGGCCCCTTCATCAAATTCGGCACCACCCACAGGCCACAACACGAAAGTCAAGTTGCTTCTGATGCTTTGAGCCTCGCCATTCATCGAACTCTTCCCATCCTTCATACTCTGTGTTGTGTAGATATCTGAGCTGGGCACACGCCTTAAGCAGCACAGAGGGAAGTGACTTTATGCCATTGTTGCGCAGTCGCATAGCCTGCCAAAACAATGCAAATGGATTGAGAGTTACTTCTGCGGTACAGGAGTTCTACAACTCTCTCTCACTACAGAAAGACATAAATGTACTCTTCAGACAAGATATACCGAATACAATCCGACACAATGTAAAGTACGACTATAGAAGACAAATATTCTGGAAAACATTCTGCCCAATATTTCACTATCATCGACCGGGATGTTTATCTTCGAAAATTATAAACAGAATGCAGACAATTAAACTATGCAACAGTGAAACCTTCTGATTATGAAGATGGCCTAATGAGTCAGGCAATTCCATTAGAAGATTTGAGTTCAATCTGCACTGAAACGAGACCATCAGCAAAACTACAAAAAATCCAACTACGGAACAAATAATACCCTGTTTATACTGTAATCTTTCACTCAAATGCCGCATTTAGATGTTATTTGCTTGCGTGATGTTATAAAGCAATAATCCAGTGATCAGGGAATACCATATAATTGTCACAGTAGAGTGTGATATTAGAATATAGAATTAGATGGTCAACGAAGCATTTTCCTTAAATAAAAGGGACAAGAGAAACAACTTAGACGTGATTCACATCTCAGAAAGAGAAGTGCACTCTCCTATGATTGCAGAAATGGAACCTATGCTGGGTTAACAAGACATCTAAATTATCGAACAGATCCGAGTAGTTCATCACACCGACATAAAAACACCATCAAAATATATAAATCATGTGAACTATGATTCAACTTTAAAAAGGGAACGTAAAAGAAATCACCCATTATGATTGAGTTCCAAAAATTCAAGTTTTGGTTAAATGCATTATTTGATCCGGTATACTAGTCAATTTGTTGTGTGCAATGCTAAGGTGCTGACAGTGGACCTTGACACTGGACCATGGGCAACAGATCTGTAATGAGTGAGATTAGATACGCGTTCTGAACTGTGACTTTGTTGAGTGCCCAATAATTAATGCACATCTGCAAGCTACCATCTTTTTTCTTTTGAAACAGTACGGGGGCTCCAAAAGGTGCTTTCGCAGGCCTAATGAATCCTGCCTCCAATAATTCGTCTAGTTGCTTCCTTAATTCAGCTAGTTCTGGTAGAGCCATTCGATATGAGGCCTTTGCTGGAGGCTTAAACCCCGCGGTCAACTCGATTTAATGGTCTATGTGTCTCCGAGGGGGTAATGTCTATGGCAGACATTAAGGCATAGTGTCTTAGACCGTTTCTTCCTTTATTTGGATTGTCCTTGACGAAACAAGGACATATGTAGGATCGTTATTCTTCAACCATTTCTTAAATTGCATTGCGGATATCATCTTTGTGTTCCTCAGGTTTGATTGCTTTAGTAATGCAGAGATTACTGTTGGAGTATTACTTGTGATCACTAAACATTTTGCTGATGAAATTGGGATGACTTTGTATTCTCTCAAAAATTTCATCCCTAGTATAAGGTCAAAGCCATCCATTCGAGCCACGAAAAAGTCTATTAAACCAAACCACGAACCCAGATTCAGCTGCACCCTCCTCACAACGCCAAGTACGGGCATTGCTTTTGCATTTACAGTTTTTATCTTGCCAGCATTCCCTTTTACCCTTAATCCCAAGCGGTGAGCTTCATTCTCTGTGATGAAATTATGAGTAGCTCCAGAGTCTATCATTGTGCTCTTTGTCAGCTTGTTATTGATGCACGAATCAACGTACATTAGTCCTTTGTCAGGACTTTTCTTTAGTTCCTCCATTTGTTGTTGAACTGCTGACAAGAAGATCATTGTCCCAACTTCAGCAAGTTCAATCGGTTCCTCCTCAACTGTTCCCCCAAGTGGGTTGTCATTATAGATTAAAGCTTGCAATGCTGTAAGAGCTGAGCGGTGTGGGCATTCTGCCACTCTATGAGGGTCTTTGCACAAGAAGCATGACATAGGCCGATTAGGAGGTCTCTCATTACCAAAATGTCTTGGCATCTCGTTGAACTCTTTTCAGGCAAATGATTTCTTATCACCCGATACAATATTCGGCTTTTGAAATTTTGTTCGGTTAGAGCTACTAGGTGTGTTCTTCTTTGTTCTTGGACACTCGCTAGAGTAATCAAATAATCGTTCAGCAGCAGCGAGGGCACTTGAAAGATTCTGTACCCTTTATTCGTATAGTTTTGTTCTCGCCCACGGTTTTAAACCTTCAATAAAAGTGAAAATCTCGTCCTTCTCAGACATATCTATGATATTGAGCATGAGGCCTGAGAACTGCTTCACATATTCTCGAATGCTAGCAGTTTGCTTTAGTTCCCGAAGCATTCTGCGTGCATTAAACTCAACATTTTCTGGAAAGAATTGGTCTTTCAGCTGCTTCTTAAATTCTTCCCATGTATCCATCACGCATTCCCCATTACAAATGTCATGATACTTTGATCTTCACCATAACTTTGCATCGCCTGACAGGTGCAACGATGCTATTGTTTTAGAGTCTTCTTCTGTCCTCGTAGCCTTGAAATATTGTTCAATATCAAAGGAGCATACCAGTCAGGTGGCCAACATCCTTTAACATACGAGAATGAGCTGCATCAATGTATTCGATACGGTCTAGGATCTCACCTATGGCTCCATTGGAGCTCTCTCTAGTGTCCACCCATTTTCCCTTCTATTGTCGGGATTCTAAGGCTTCCACGCGATCCAACAACTCTTGAATCGGTATTGCATCGATTCGGTTGTGAACACCTAGTTCACTAGGAAAATCTTCTATTTCCTTCATTTGCTCCTCTAAGAGTCGAATTTCATCTGGTATCTCTTCCATTTCCAACATCCTTTCTTCTAACTCGAGGATTCGTTCGAGTTGTTCGGACGAGGAATTCCTTCTTTCCATCGAAACTTTCTTCGGCATTGTTTCTCACAATTTGAGTCAACTAGGCTCTGATACCAACTGTGACGGTCCTACTTTCAAAAGGCCGTGCGGCAGCCAATATCACGGTCACAATGAGTCAGCCTACGAGTGTGTCAGCGACACCGAGTGTCCACGTCGTTAGAACGAGCTTTTTGTCTAACGAGCAAACGAGCATACGAGTTTATTCGACACGAGCGTCATGAGTATAGTGTAAATAAAGAGAGTGTGTTGCAAATAGCTTGTTCATTGATAAATAGCAAAATTACAACGTTTGCTAGGGGTTCTTTGTGCTATCATGTCTCTCCCCCTAAAGTGCAATCCAGGCTATATTAGTTGTCACGACAGTAAACGTGCTATGTGGCCGATGAGTCATTTTTTACAAAAAACATAGAAAATAAACAAGTAAACAGAAAATAAAACTAGAGGTGTGGACGACCATGGGCAACAGGCCCTGGACAAGTCCCGACCTTGACACCAGGCGAGCGCAGACGCGTGTGGGGTAGAAGCAGAGCTTACGGCGCGCGCTGGGCGAGTGGAACCGACGCGATGGGCTCAGCGCGCATGGGCGGAATTGTGGCCGTTGCGCCGTGTGTGGAGGGCGTGACTGAAGACCCTGCAGAAGACGATGCACCGAATTCGAACGCTTGTGACTAGCGCAGGTAGTGCATTAGGGTTTCATGATTTCGTTGTGCCCGTTCGTTAGTTGCTCACGCTTGTTCTTGGGATGCCCTAGGTTGTTCTTCCATGAATTGTAACAGACGTTGCATCAATAGAAACATTATCGACGAATCTTCTTCCTTTACTGAAGCTGTTGGAGAATCGGATTCCGAAGAGAGATTCGGCTCTGATACCAATTTATTATGATCGGACTTAAGGAGTTTACCCTAAGATCGACTAACCACCTATCTTCCGGCCATAGAGATATAAGGTTAGGGAAAATAAGAAGAAATAATTAAAACATACTTGATTGCTTCCTAAACCCTGAGGACTAAGGCATTTTAAATAGACTCAACAGACCTGATTGACTAATTGCGAAATATAGACCTGACTGACTAATTGCGAAATACAGACTTGACTAACTAATTGCGAAATACAGACCTAACTGACTATTGCGAAATACAAACCTGACTGACTGATTGCGAAATTATTATAATACTCATTAGACTAAAATAAAAACTATTATAAGAAAGTAATCTCTCAGACTTTTTAAACTCGTCAAACATACTGTTTTCCTATGAAAGCGTCCGTAATATAAAACCATCAGATGCTTCAAAGATCTAAGTCCTTCCCAATCAATTGAGTTGCACGATATTGCATTCACATATAAGTACAATTTCTATAGAGGAGTGAAACCAATATAAATGTGATTAGGTAAAGATGATAGAGATGTAAGCAGTAAAAGAAAAGATTTAACCAGTGTGCAGGTCAAACTGCTGATTGTGGAGGGTACTTGTTTTATAATATTTTTGCGAAGATCAACAACTCTTGCAGAAGCTCTGCAGGCCCATATTTCATCAGGAATGGCCTTCTAAGAGTTCAACCAACAATAGTATATCAAAATTAAAGAACTCAGTAAAAGAAGAAAAATAGACGAGAAAACCCAAATTTGCAGTTTATTTGCTTCCAGAGGATGTCTTAGTACCTTCAAACGACCTTCTGACAGAGCAATTACCCCAGTGACCTTCCATCTTTCTACCTGGTTATCATCTGCAGAGTCCGCAATATTCTCATTCATTATTTTACCTTAGGCTTCAACTCTCCTCAACCTGGGAAAGCTCTGCGCGTCTTTGAGAATGGGACCATCCTGAATCCCTGATCAACCAAATTATAAACTCAATTCGACATATTCTAAATTATCTTGATAGAAAACATGTTCTGAAATCAATTTTTTCATGCTTAAAATCATCATATTGTTACGGTTTTACTAAGCAAAACTAGAAAATCAGCTCCAATTCAACAAAGACAAAGAATCAGCAACAATATTCATCAAAGAAAACAATCAACGATTAATATCCAGTAAATTTCATCAAATGTAGAAGCAAAGACAGAGAGTTTCAAAGAAATTATAAAAGTGTAAATAGCAGAAGAGAAGAGAAGAGAGGAGAAAAAGAGCAGCAAAAGGAAGGAAGAAGAAGAGCTGAAGGACGAGGAAGAAATGACAGAGAAATGCCATGGGAAGGAGAGAGGAAACTAAAATTCTGTTACTCGATGATTCCCCAGCACTTGCAATCCTGCACTTTATTCGTCTGGCTTCCAGAATGGTCCAAAGAAATAGCTATCCAGTCCTTCAGAACAGGGTCCGTTTTTTACTGACTACTTTGTTATGGTATCAGCTAATGTACCAGAATAAATGCTCTAATTCAATCGATTATGAACATCTCCGCGACGAATTAGAACAAGATCGCAGACCATCAAGAACATAAGCTTCGAAATCTACAGAGCGTAATGGATGAAAAATCACCCCTTGGTGTAAGCCCTCAGAAGCCATAAGCATGACCTTCACCCCCATTTCTCACTTCCGACTCCCTCAACGTCCACTCATCCGCCAGAATTTCGCCTACAATCGCCAATCACCATAATCAAGAGACCAACGAAACAAAGTCGGAGAATAAATAAGCGAACCTTTGGAAATAAGCTAGACTGAAGCAGGGTTTTCAACTCCCTTTGTCGAGAGAGACGTTCAGAGGAATTGATCTGCCGCTAAACTTGACGGTGATCGCAATCGTCGGGCAGCTATTTTCAGCCACTTGTCCACTAACCTCCACCTTCTTCCCGCAATTGATCTCAAGCTACGGTCTCTCGATAGTCGACAATACTGTCGTGAACTGCTTTTGGCATACGCCTTCCTCTGGGCCTAAGCTGGGCCTCAGAGCTCATCAAGGGTAAGATTTAATACCTCATTATACGGCATCTGCTGTTTTAGAACTGCAAGAAGAATATGAATATTGGGTTTGACATGGAAGAAGAGAATCGGTATTATGTGCTTGCTTGCTAGTTGCTAACAGCTTTCACTTTCAGCCCTCTTCTTCTTCTTCCACGTGAAAACTTTTTCTCTCTGAATCTCATCAAACATGGTGTCTGTTGTTGCTGGTGGGTCGCAGCTTTTGCTTTTCGAAAGCCGTTGTTAATTCTAGATGCCAACCCAAACCCGCCATGAGTGATCTTGATTCTAGCCCTATCCTCGTGAAGATTATGGAAAACCATGTGCTTCTCGTCACACACAGAACTGGTCAATTTTAGTAACTTCGACTGAAACAAGATAACTTAAACAAATGTTCAGTTCCAAGAAACTAGTCTGATTAACGATGGGCATTAGTTTTCATTCATCCTGAAGCCAAGGTCTGAATTTGGAAGAATTAAAGTTAATAAAGACAGCATCTGCAGAGGCCGTGACCAAGACAAGATCAATTAGTCTGATCTATAACTAGGCTAAGCACTTGTTCCTCCAAATGTCGCCGCTTTAGCCTGCTCTCACTTCCATCCCCATACCCTCTTCTTCAATCAACCAACCCTTTCTCTCCATCCGGGTTCTTTGCTCGATGTGGCGGTCGGTAGGCAAATCAACGATACGGATACACGATACGGCGCCGCCTTCTTCTTCGCCCTTCTCCTGCTCTTCTTTCAAAGACGTTCGAGCCCTTTGCGCCGACGAATTTCCCCAACCCTCCGCCAGGAAGCTCTCTGTCTTTCGCCGGGTGCGCCTCGTCAACTCACTCCTTCGCAACTGGACTGCGCGCCCGCCCACCAAACCGGATGTTTGCCCTCGGGAGGAAGTGGAACATCCGGAAACGCAGGACGATCTATATCGTGAACGATCTTGCCAGACTTCCACCAAACAACATGCGCCGTTGATTTCAATCCCCGGCGCGGAGAAACGAATTGTAGTTTATTCCACGAGCCTCCGAGTGGTGAGGTCGACGTTCGAAGACTGCAAGTATGTCCGATCTATACTGAGGGGATTTCGTGTTTCGGTGGACGAACGAGATCTATCAATGGATTCCAGATTTCTACCCGAGTTACAGCAAATAATTGGCCAAAATAGCCCAAATTTGCCGAGAGTATTCATAGGCGGGAGATACATGGGAGGGGCGGAGGAAATCCGTCAGCTACACGAGGCCGGCGAGCTGAAGAAGCTCATCGAAGGGTTAACGCCGGCGGAGCCTAGCGTGTGTAATATGTGCGGCGACTATGTGTTTATACTGTGCGAGGAATGTAACGGCAGCCATAAGATCTACTCTGAGAAGAGTGGTTTCAGAACCTGTACTGCCTGCAATGAGAACGGTCTACTCAGGTGTCCATTTTGTTCTTACGCACCCCTCTGATCATTTTTTCTTCAGGGAGGTAAGAAGAAGAAGAAGAAGAAGAAGAAGAACAGATCAACAAAAAGGAGTGATCTTGGAGGTGCTAAAAAAAGACATCTTTCTTTTTATGGAAGGTTTGTTTTTCTTAAATTTGGGACCCCATCAGATTTACTGTTGGGATCTATCAATCTTTGCATCCAAAATGTAAGAAAGTAGTTCAAAAAGAACGACTTTTGCATGCTTGGTCTGTAGGTGTTTGTGATGTTTATATGGTCTGTTTCTCGCCTGTTTAAGAAGCAAAAGAACATCGTTCGTCTTCGTCCTCCATACCCAGATTAAGATAAGATGCTTCAATCTTGATTATGATTCCGTAAAATCTGGTCGTCATCTTCTTCTTTTCAGGTCTGATTTTGAAACCCTAATTCTGCAACAACAAACTAATCGCTTAAAATCAATAATTCGGTCAATCTGAGCTGTTTCAGACTCGCCCACCAATAGCCCCGCTGTCTTCCAATTTTAAAGATCTCTCTACCTGTAAACCCAGATTTCGAAACTGTAAAGCAATTGCGAAGGCTGAGCCCTGAAGCAAAGCTGCGCCCGCGGAAGCTTTAAAACTGTAAACACACAAGCAGGATCGTAAAGATTATTTCACATATCCTACTTTCTTTTACGTACATTAAGGATGATAAGATTATTTCACATCATCGAACACTATGGAGGAGACCACAGCTCTTCTGCATAGAGCATAGTGAAGAACAAGCGGGAGAAGGAGGTGGTTCTTTTGGCTTTGTTCAATACAAAGAATCAGCAAACAGAGACAGAAGAGTTCAAACCAAATTTAAAACTTTCCTTTCATTAAAAAAATCCTGAGTGGTGAAGAGTTGGCCTGCTGTGATCTGCTCAGTGCTCAGTCCTCAACCTCCATCAATGCGACAATGCCTATGTATACATGGCTCGCCTTTCTTTCTCCTCTCCTTGCCATTAGCAGTTTCTAAAGACGAGGAAAGTTGAATCTTTGCCAGGTGCCCACCGATCGTTTCAGGCCTTTTATGTATTACTGAATCATCCAATCGTTTGATTTGCCCCCCAGTTTCGTACTCGGTTGTATAAATCAATGGTGCCGGAATGGTGGGGGTCCAAACTCAGAGCAGCCTCGCAATCCTGAAGAGCTGAGGCAACATCTCCGATTGACTCGTAAAAGGCTGCCCGGAGATTGAGCATTTGCACGTCTGGCTTGAAAGCTATGGCCTTTGTCAGCTGGTAAATTGCTTCACTTTCCTTTTGTTCATCCATAAGCACTGAAAATTGGAAAAAAAATCCTATAAATTAGAGTAAAAAAAACTTCTCCATCATAATCGTAAATTTCCGTCTTTGAAAAGTTTTGCTCGAGAACAAGCTGCAGAAGAAAAAAAAATGTATTAGATTTAATACCTGCTGCTCGGTATCTATAAGGATACGTTCGGAGTGGATCCAACTTTGTAGCTGTGTCGAGATCATTACTTGCCATATCTCTATCGCAGTACTCAGATCGTTTCTCATAGGCCGATGCATTATTTTGAGCTCTCGCTATGAGTTTGGTCATCTCATCATATGCAGCTTTTCTTTGATTTGCCAGAAGATAAACCCGAGCCAAGCCTTGATGAGCTCGGGTATGCTGGATGTGGAGGGCATTCATATAGCAATCTCTCGCTAGATCCAACTTTCCGCAATCAATGTAAATGCTACCTAAATTATTCAACGCCTGCCAGACATGAATGAATAATCATGAATCGGATTAGTAAAATCAGGCATGATAGAAAACCCGAAAAGTCTCGAAGCCAAGGCCATACTTGACCCTTGCGAAGCCCGTCCGAAGGACATTTAAGTGCTTCCTCCAGTTGTTGAATTACATATGGTGAAGATTTATGATCGAAGTTTGTATCGGCCAATATATATGCTTTGAGGAAGAAAGCTTCGAAAGACCTCTTGATTGAAATGGACTTCTCGGCCCTGGACAGAGCTTCTTTGAAATACCCGGTATCATACAAAATCCATCCTTCATAAACCAGCCTTTCATGCTCCGAGATACAATGGCTTCGGGCCAATCTTAAAGAGCGCAGCGCAGCTTTCTGGCAATTCAAACTAGAACAAACATATTTATCAAGAAATTGCATGGCTTTTAACGAAATATTATCAATCACGAGCTAAAAAGTTGAGAACAATTTAACAAGCATGCGCAGAAAGGACTCACCGCAGGAGAAGTAGAGACTGACGGAATCTTAATACACTCTCACCCGGGTCATTTACTAGCATCTGGTGTAGAACAGCCAGAGAGCCTATATCATCGACCGAGGACCATCGATCGTAGAGATGCATCCAGCAATCAGCCTGACTGCATTTGTGAACTTGATTGGTAAGAAGCTCAATTAAGTAATCTCCACTCATTTTTTTATTGAACATCAAGTAGCTGGGATCCAAAGTCAAAACAGCTCGTATATCTCTCAAAGCGCTCTCGTAATCCTTCATTGCGATGAAGAACCGCGCCCGAAGTTCTAGACAGTCCGGCAGCAGCTTGAAACCGATAATTCTGTCGATTTCCAAGATGGCCGCTTGAATTTGCTTCTCCTCGGCTTTCAAAACTGCTCTGTATTTGTAAGGGAAAGAAAGAGTCGGATCGAGTTCAGTTGCAGTATTCAAATCCAAAATCTTCTCTTTCCCTACACCATAAAGAGATCGTTCTTGGAACATCCATCCGGCCGGGGTGTGCTCAGAAATAAGAGAGCTCATCAGCTTATAAGCAGTGTATTGCTGGCCTTGCTTATATCTTGCTCTCGCTGTTCCAGCAATTGAATATACATGGCCTAAGTCGGCTGCTGCTTTGAATCGGCATTGAGAGTCCTGAAACTCCTTTCTCTCCAACAAAACGCAGCCCAATTGATGCAACGACAGTGCTTTCTGCCACCTTTCCGTCGAACATTCGATCAGCCTCTCCAATAGCATCACTGTGAGGTTAGACTGCATATTTTTCTCCATGGCCACTTGGCTTAGGAAATAATAGAGCAAGAAAGAACCATGCAGAACGCCAGATAGTCGCTCTCTAGCCGCCAAGCTGCAAAATATTTGCATCACCTTCCAATTGTACAGACAGTTGGGGAGCTCTCTCAGAAGCACCTGCAGGCAAGACGCCACGAGAAGATCCGCTGTCTCCTCCAAACCATACTCTACGAGAATCAGTGCGTCCTCGATATTATTAACTAATGAAGCTAAACGAAGGTCGCAAGCTGATTTCAACTCCTCGCAACAAAACCTGTTTGCAAAAGAGAGAAGCTCTAATACAATATTGGGGCAAAAGGAGTCCACTTTTTTGGTCCTACTGTATAACTCCACACCTCTCATTCCGTCCAGAGAGACCCCACTTTTGGAAAAATCAATCCCATCCCATTTTGATTCCTTAAAATCTCCGAACAACATTGCCTTCAATGGCCTGGATAGAGCTGCAATTCGACGCCGAACGCATTTAACATCACCGTGGTCGATAAAGAATGAAATGTCGCTGTCATCTTCCTCCTCTGCCACGCTCCCATTTTCTCCAGGCGCGGACGTATTTACTACCTGGGGATGGTCCCGACAGTGACAATTTTCAGAAAAAGAATCGTAATCGTAGCCATACAGCAAAGCAGCCTTTGGACATTCGAGGGTCTGTCCATTACAAGAAACAGAAGACTGGGTTGAGATCTCGTGATCTCTCCTCTCATAAGTCAACCACGCGGAAAGCACAACCTTTGAATGCACATCGGATGCATACTTTCGCGCCATCCGAAGACACCGACAGAGCAACTTGGAGTCGCCCAGACCGCACAGATAGGAGAACTGCTCGAGGCAAATGAACAATTTACCCGATTCCTCGGAGGCTTCATACCGGCGGTGAAGATCAGCCAAAGTTTCGATCAAATTGATGGGTCTGAAGTAAGGGTCAATCGCAGGTTCGAGAAAGATAGCAGTAGGGAGTCCATATGGGATAAGAGGCTCAGCTGTAGAGACCCAAATGGAAGCTTTGTTCTTAGACGCAAAAGATTTGAGATTGTTAAACTTACCTCGAGCACCACCATCTCCGTCCTTACCGGCGGTGGTGCTGGCATCGAAGGGATTAAAAGGCTGGACTTGAGAGCTCTTAAACCGATCAATAAGCTTCACCCCGCGCATAATTACTCAATCTAACACAAGAGGCCTGAAAAACACACCATAACTGGCGATTAAACGAATTTACAGAAACGAACGACAGAAAGCAAGAAGAACCCGTAAATCGCAAGCAACAAGAGAAGTCGCAAATCACCTTCGACTCCGAGACCCATAAGTAGAGAGAGAGAGAGAGAGAGAGAGAGAGAGAGAGAGAGAGAGAGAGAGAGGAGAGAGAAGGGTATTATAGCGCTGTGAACCTTCATGGGAGCGTACTTCAATCAAGCATGGTGGCTCGGATTGGATACAGATCCCTTTTCCAATAGGGGGGGCAGGTCTTTGATCACCGGAAAGTCTCTCGATTTAGTGTCCACTCCAAATCACGACACTACAGTCATGACCACCAATGAGAGCCTAACCATTTGTCATTTGCCACGTAGCCAACAGGTCCCACATTGAAACATCACTGGTCAACTAAATGGATGGAATATAAGAATAATCTCTCCACTCCACTCTACTTACGCCACCCCAACCTTTCCTCAGAAGCAAATGACGAAGTAGATGGTGGCTTAGTTGGGTAAGTAACACCCATCTGAGCACTTAATTTAATCAAGGGATGGGATCCCATGATCGAGAAGCCATGTCGATGCGGTGATCTCAATGAGACAGTCAATTAGTCATGAAAATTAATCTTTGCAAATTGCAATTGATGATATTTGGTTAGACGTCTGCGTCGGTTTGGGGTGGGACCCTGCCCTACACATGGATTATTGAAGACAATCAGAGCAACCCACCTCACCAGAACAAAAATATGCTCCAAGCCAATCCACCATGTGAGTCTCGTCAGCAAATTATTTAATGGGTTTTCATAATTGAACGACCAAACTACAACCATTTAGTAAAGCTTGCTCATTTGTGCACCCCTTTGCGTTCGTCGGCAATGTTTTGGTAATTCCAAAGAGTACCACATGCGACGGGTAGGGCCATGCCCTACAGATGATCACAACGGTAAAGCCTTCCAGTTTGCACCAACTGGCTTTGTACAGCTTGAGAAAATACAGTTGAAACTGAGCAATACCCATGAGTTCTAAAGAAGGATGGTCCGACGTCTATATTCTTGGTTAAGTAGTCAAGTCTAGGTCTGCCACAGCCATAGCTACTTTATTTCTCTCCACTTTTGGCGTTCCACAGCTCAAAATCTAACCTTTCAAGCTGTCAAAAAGCATAAACATAAAGATGGATAAAAAGATTTAAAAGCGAAGGAAAAATCATTCTTGTTTCATTCCAAGTGTCTCGGAAGGTATTCCCTGCTAGGCTTGAATCAGATCTCAGGTTCACGTTTGAGAAAAAAATACAAGGTACCCAGAATGATTACACTATTCATGGGCCTATCAACTTCAGATGAAGTCTTGTATATCTTCTACAGTTTTCTAAATACGACCGTACCTGTATGATCTACAAGGAGCTATTCCATTTCCAATTACATATTTATTCACCGTCATTGTTTTGTATACAAAAAATAGAATATGTACAGGTGATTCCTCCTGACCAGATAAACTTCTGTGATCCGCCTTGCTAGACAGGACAGAGATGCCCTTCCAACTATACAAAAAAAAAGTAGCACTCCAGAAGTACAAATGTGAGGATGGAGCTATCCTTTGACGACGGTCTTCAAAACATTTTTATAACCCAAAGTTTGAATTTCTTCATATGTAGGTAGACGAGGCAGGGGCCGATTAAATTCACATCTGAAAGGCACTTGCAAAGGTTGAGATATGTTTCAACATTGCCAGGCTCTTGAATTCTTTTCCTCAACCCTTGCAGAACAGCAACCCTGTCCAAGTACTCTGGAAAATAACCCAAATTAAGCATTTTGATTAGTGTTTCTGCGGCATCAAGAAAATGCCCTCCTTTAATGTAACCCCTCAGCAGCCATGACAAGCTCTTCTTCTTACGCAACGAACTTGCCACCTCAACCCTCATAAGCAATCGGGCTGTAGAACTGGCCTCCTTTTGGGAGGCGCAGATGGCTAGAATAATGTCGTAGAGATCACTATCCGCCTCCTTTCCTACAAGCTTCATCTCCCACAATTGTCTTTCCGCCTCCAATCCTCGGCCAGCACAAATATACATCGCAAGGAGTCTCTCATGAACCACTCCAAGGATTGAGGATCCCCCTTCTTGAATTGCCCAATTGGATAAATGAACTCCATCCGATATAAGATCTGATTGATACTTCTCAACAAGCCCAACATCCCTTTCATTCAGTTCAGCTATCAGTCCACTCCTGGCATATCCTTTTAGTTTGCGCAAAGCTTTAGAGAATTCATTAAGCTCTTTAACCACAGCAGTCATTGCTATAAGATAGCTGTAAACCTCTGGCTTCAACCCAGATTCTCGAACATGTATCACCAAATTCACCGCATCTCGATAACTTCCATCAACCTTAGAAAAACCAAATAACACACGATGCTAATTAGCTGCAACTTCCACATGTGCTCTACAATGAGAGCATTCTATAACAATTCAGGACATGAGCCTTTCACAAGTAAATCAATTAGATTCTTGGAGACGAATCAAATTAATCATTCAAATATGAGGGAATAGAGACAACTAAAGTGTTACTAGAAAGAAAAAATAAATAAAAACATCTACTGTACAATTTTGCCCAATTGTTAGCGTTATATAGTAAGTGAACCTGAATAACCTCCTAATCGACTGATTGATGCTAAAACTGGTAAATAATATGTATGCAAGCGAGATTCCATTTTTAACTTTCCACTTGACCATCACATCATTGATTCATGAAGTTGAAAACAGAGAGAGATTATAATTACCATCATCTTCCATGCCAAAAAGCCAGTTGGACCTCCTTTGTGTCCACCGGTGTCATCCTCTACAAAAGCAACTCCACGTCCCAATACTTCCTTCACAAAAACAATGGCTCTCTCCTTATTTCCCATCTCCCAATACACAGAAATTACCTTTTCTATCATGCTAAAACGAGGCTTCAAACCCACGCAGTCCATATCAACAAGAAGATCAAGCACATCCCCTGCTTCATGTTTCCCCACGATCATCTTCTTAACCCAACTGCACATGATCGAGACCATAAGCTCCATAGTCTCATTGTCAACACGATTCTCCTTACGAAGCCACTCAAAAACCTCAAGTGCACACCACGAGTCCCTACCCTCTTGAGAGAAATACACAAGCACAAGCTGCAATTCCCTTGCAGAGAGACGGTCATTCATTTCCTCTAAAATATCTGATGGCTCCCTCGTCATCCGTTCTAATTCCTCAATTGCCTCGAAGAAACCATCACTCATTTCATCTTCATCATCGCTTGTAAGGAATCGATCCAATTCGACGGATTTGAACAACCTAGAATCCCGAAATTTACTAGCTCTTGAAGGGGAAAATGAAGTACTTGAGTGGCAGCAGATTACCCGAGAAGCCCTAAAGAAAAATTTAATTGGGGCACAGCGAGACAATTGTGGAGAAAGAATTCGAACTCTTGGAATAGAATTAGAAAAAGACAGTGCATGTCCCAAACTGGTCAACGAAGCAAAACCCAAAGCGGAAGTCATCTGTATGCCAAATTCAACTAAACCAATTTCTTACCCTGAGTTCGGTCGCTAAACATAATAAGAAAAGAAAAACAGACGCGAGCGCCTTCCAGAAATCATATGACGAATTAAACCAATTCGAAAGAAGATTGAAGCCAAAAACAATCAACTACTGCTCTTCGTATCTTGAAACTCCTCAGCGTGATCGATCTGCCTTTGAATCTTGTACTGATTACAAAGAATCCAAATAACCGCAATCGAACTGGAGAACACGAAGGATGAAAATGAGAAAACACCAAGCAACAGAGAGAAGTGAAGCTTTCGAAACCGTAGAAACTGAAAGCATCGGAGGAAGCGGTGGCTATGGAGGTGAAAGAAGCGACCGATTTAGAGACAATGGCGGGTGCTTTGCCGCCACTGCAAGACAAACAGGAGAGCCGGAGACGTGGTCTAAAGAAGACTATAAGCCAAGGTAGCCCAAGTTGAAGCAATTAAAGAGTGTTAATTGACATAATTACCCCTCCTCGCAAAATTCATTTTGGTTAGTTTCCCGAGAAGTAACAACAATTAAAATGTGACCTTTGGTGTCAAGTGGTTCAACTTAGGGGTGGGCGAATCCGACCGAACTCGACGACAAGGTATTCGGTAAGCATTTTAAAAAAATAACCCGATTTTCGAGTTGTTATCGGATTCGTATCCTTTTAATCATTCCCCCGATGACTCGATCTTCGTCCGATCGATTCCAACCCTAACCCTAACCTCGTCGTCCAGCGCCGACGAACGCTTAGCTCAGTGCAGACCTCCGATTCTCCGACCTTGAACGAACTCTGAATGCAGTCGCTGCTCCTTCGAGATTGTTACGTGGAATCGGCCATAAATTTCTTTTTTTAGACGAGATTAATTCTGGTAAAGTTTTCCTTTTGGGTTGTCTTCCCTTAAATGAGATTGTTGAAAAAGAAATCTTTAGAGTAGATTTTGCTTTCTTTCCTTTTGCAGCACGATTCTGAATGATTTTCCTTCGATTTAAGGAAAGAATTATGGTTGTTGGATTTTATTGCACTGATACGATTAAGGAAAGTTTTTTGGTTAATTTTATCGGATCTGATCCGATCCGATCCGATCGAATCTGTCGAATTCTGATCGGATTCGGATTCGGGTGTTTTGCATTTAAAATGCTTATCGGATCAGATCCGATAATCCGATAATATATCGGATTTACAGCAATCGGATCGGATTGACCCGATCCGATCCGATGCCCACCCCTAGTTCAACTCATGACTATGAGTTAGCTTCTAGTAAAGGTAAAGGAAAAAAAACTATTGTTTCGATCCACTCGATTTATCTAATTCGTGTGGTAAAAAACCATTGTTTACGACTTCTATGGAGTTTTAGGCTGTGAACGTACGACTAGGCGTGGGCGTCGGATCGGATTGGTTCGGATTGTTGTCGAACCAATCCGATCCGACGAAAATCGAATTGGAGTAGAGGGATCCGATCGGATTGACCCTCAAAATCAATCTGATCCGTATCCGAATCCGATCAGATTCCCTTCTTTCGGATCGGATTTCGGATCAGACGAGGGCCGTTAACCGTTTTCCCGAGAGCATGTTCCAATTTCCACTTTCCAGTTTTCAGTATCTCAATTCCCATTTCTCATTTCCTGCAAGTAAACTACAATTTCATATGGATAATCTGATTTCCAGCTACAATCTACACGTATCGATAATCCAAAACAACTAAACGTAAAGTAACTATAAATAATCCAATCATAATTCAACCGTAATCCAATCATAATCTAAAAAAATTCATCCATGAAAAATTCATCCAACCGTAATCTATCAAAGTATCAACTATCAATAATTCATCAATCATAATCCAAAGAACAAAACAATACAGAATACGAAAACAACATTACAACAAAACTAAAAAGACTAAATCTGGTTCATTCGCTGCCTTAGATCGGCTCTATGTCTCTCCCGCTTGCATTCTCCATAATTTCTACAAAACAAAAACACATAAAACATCATTAGTAATAATATATAACATTAATAAATAGTAATGTTAATAAATAACTTGTAGTTGAGATATACCTTTGTCAATCGTTTTGTAATCTTCCAATACCTCCGACAACAATGGAGTTTCAGATTCAGAACGGATCCAACTCTGAGTGTATATAAGGGCCTCCACTGTTTTCGATAGCAAAGAAGTGCGAAATGAGTCAATAACGCGACCACCACAGCTAAAAGCTGACTCCGACGGTACTGTAGAAATCAGAACGATTAACACGTCATGCGTTATCATACTCAAAACTGGAAATTTATGGGAATTCAATTTCTACCATAGCAAAAGGTCTAGAGTATCAGAAAATTCTTCAACAGCATCGTGCAGGTAAACGTCAAGTTCCGACCTACTAATTCTAGACTCGGTAAAAGATGTCCCGGAATATAATCTAGAAAATAAAGGATCCTTCAGTAGTGGTGCGCTAACATTGGACGAACTCGGTGGTTCATCACTTGAACCCTTATACTCACTGTAAAGTCGGCGCAAAAGAACATCTACTTCCTCATAATATTCACGCCCCCGCTCGTCCCCCATCAAAATTGTCAAACAAAGCTTTAACATATTAGCCTTGGACCGAGGATCCAAAACAACTGCAATCCACATAAGTTTATTCATTTTTTCGACGTCCCTCCAATACTTGTCGAATTTTACAATCATGCCATTAGTCATTGTTCTCAATAATGGATTAGGACCGTCGACGTGCATTTGAATATTAAGCTTCATTCGACATACCTCACTAACATACATGTTGGAAGTCACATACGAGGAACCTGATACTGCAACCGTCGAATCATAGAAAATTTCCAAGAATTTGCTAAATTGACGAATATCCACTCAATCTTCATCTGTGAGGGGCCCTTCTTCTCCCATATATGGCAAGAACTGAGTGTCGGATTCTGCAAGTTTGTCGAATGCAACTGAATACTTCTCAGCTCTTTCCAACATAAAGTATGTCGAGTTCCATCGAGTAGGCACATCAGATGTCATATTGCCCTTAAATGCTATCTTCATCATGTCAATGCAACTTTTGACTTCACTAAACGTGCTGGTGAAGATTTAACGTACTTCACCGCCCTCCGTACTCGACTAATAGAAGTTTGATGCTCTCTAAGCCCATCATTCACAATTAAATTGGTTATAAGAGCAAAACATCGCACGTGAATGAAGTCTCCATCCAAAACCAATTCATTCCAATGTCGCAAACTCCTAACCATATGTGCAATGAACACATCATTTGAGGAGGCGTTGTCCACCGTAATTGTGAATACCTTCTCAATCCCCCAATCACGGAAACATTCTCATTGGTAGTTCATCGGTTATAATCATGCTTGCAAGTACTTCACGTGTCTCTGCCTGCGTAAAATATGATACAGAAGACGAGTTTGCTTCCCCTTTATGCGTAGTAAAGGGAAACTTCTTCTGTAATTGATCTGTGGCCAACAAATACTTGTTACAACTCTTCAAGTGCTTTGTCATATTTGAACTTCCTGCATTCTTCGTATGACAGACATATTTCTTGCCACAATGGTTACAACTAGCTTTCGGATCTTCCGGATCACATCCTTCATCCAATGTGAAATAGTCCCAACATGCAGCTCTGAAAGCTCTTTTTCTTGGATTAGGAATTGGCTCAATAGGCTCTGTAGTGGTCCTCAGAGTTGTAGATGTTGATTGTATCGTAGTGTCAATAGTTGCAGAAGCTGTACTTTCCATTCTGCAACAAAACAACCAAACCAAATTTAAGAGACAGCACGAAATACAACAATTCATTACAAAAATTCCTTCTAAAATTTGGTAACATGTTCTCGGGTTAACCATCCAATCGGATCGGATCCCCACGGCCACACCTCATCCCCATCCCTTCCGGGGTCCGACTTCCCGGAATATAACAATACAATATGTCTATGGTGCGACAACTACCGAATCAACTACTGAATGAACTGAATATATTGCAAATAATATGGTGGAGTGGTGGACGAAGGAATCGAACCTGATACTTGATGGCAGAGATCGTCGGCAGTCGGCAGACTCGGCACTGAGGTGGACTTTGTCAAACAAGAAAAATGACTAAATCAGGGGTTCGTGTCGCGGGAGTCAGTCGATCGTCGGGAGTCGGTCGGGAGTCGGTCGGGAGTGGGGATCGGGAGTCAGAAGTTCAGAAGGGTTTCGATTTGGGGATTTTATAATTTTGAATAGGGACTCGTTAATAATCGGCAATCCGATGTTCGGATCGGATCACATTGAATCCGATAACGATCCGATCCGACAAACGATCCGAAGTTCGGATCAAAATTCAGTTTTGCTGACCGAATACTGTTGCCCGATCCGATCCGATCCGATCTGATCCGATCCGATCCGATTGGATCGTCGGATTGGGTCGGATCCGCCCAGCCCTACGTACGACCGCCTAAATTTGTACTTTTTCATTATTTTTTGTGTTTTTTAAGAGAAAGAAAGACATTATAAAACGCACGTTTTTAATGAAACGAGGTATTTGACCAGGATCAAGGACTGCAAGACCCTAATTTTGTATGCTCAGAAAGGGGCTGCTCTGGCCGGGGCCGCCGACCCAACCGCCCAACTCGTTACCGTGCTCTTTTGGACAAATCCGGTCTAGCGCACGAGTTCAGATGTTGGGCTCGGCTCGATGTCTTAAGATCGAGCGGAGGGCGTGATTCTCGGATGCATATGTGAAGAGACGGCATCTGTATATATATTTATATTCTGGGAAAACTGCTTCATCTGAAGATTTGGAGATGGATTGCTAAATCGAAGCGATTCGGAGTTATCTTGATTCAGGGTCGGAACTGAGGTTGGCCACCATTTTGGACGAGCCTGCTTGGTGATTATTCGAGGTTGGCTTGGGCTTGAGCCGCAGCCCAGGCGTGGGCATCCACTTGTATTCCACCGGTCGTCTTCCTTGCCTCGCCGTCTCTTCCACTTCACTCCCACCCTCATTTGGTTCTCTTCCTCTCTCTACCATCTCTGCTGGCATTCATTCGCTCAATCTTACTGAATATGATAACGAATATAAATGCTCTAATGCTTCAATGGTAAGATTGTTAATGTACCATGATTTGCGTTCGTGTTAGAAAGTCCGAATGGATCTCGAATCTGATCCAGCGATTGAGTTTCCCGGTTAAGCTTCATTGACTGCGTCTGAAGATAATGATCGTAACACTGCTTCAAATGTACTTGCCTCAGCCTGTTAACTTCTGCTTTGTTCTTTTCAATTTGTTCTGCACGTAATAAAGAAATGCAAACGGACAGCGTCATTATGTTAATGCATTAATATACAATTCAAAGCTTTCCCGAAGACACAAATGGCGGACACGAGGTTACAAGAACTGAATATGAGGACAGTCTGAAAAAGCAGTAAATGAAGGGAATAATGGGTCACCGTCATTGAGCTTTTTAGTACATGCAATGGCAGATATTTGTTGGGTCAAGCTCTTATTTTCCATTTGTAGCTTTTGTTTCTGGTTTTCATAGATCGCCACTTGCGGAGAGAGCATTGCTATGTGAGCCTGCATGTTTAAGGAAGAAAATATGGATGAAAATGTTAAGATTGTTTTTCCAGCTGAATAGGAAAGAAATCCGACTGAACTGCCATTGTTGTTTACCTGCAGAGCTTTCATTTTTCTTTCCATTTCGATGACATACTGAAGCTTTTTCAACCTGGATTTCTGAGCAGATGCGCGGATTGAAATGATCCTGAAACTCATAAAAATGGAGTCAGCGTTGAAAAGAGTTTTCACGATGATGGATCAAAAACTTTTTCCATTTTACTTTTCCTTGATTTTCTTCATCTCCTGCTCTTACCTTTTCATCCTCCTCGAATCCAACTCAGCGGGAGGACCTTCATTTTGGACCCCGGTGTTCGTCGTGAACGGCGGTGCAGGTCGATTTACAACCGCAAGAGCTTCGGAAGAAGCTCCGGCTATGGCGGTTGGCCTGAAATCAACGACCATCTCCGTCTTGATGCTCGGTCTGCCTTCCTCTTCGTTCCCACATACCGTCTCTGCGTCTCCAAAAGAAAGAACTGAAACCCAAACTCTAAAAACTGAACTGAAACCTTAAACACTAAACAATGCAGGTTCTGGAAGAACACCTGGGTTGTAGAGACAGGATGAAGCCAGCTATTCGTCTTGGAATTTTATGCACACATAAAGCAGCGAGATTACCATAAAATCATCTCTTTTCTGTATTAGGTTAAAACTTGAAGATAAAGACAAATCTAACGCCGCCGGTATCTAAACCATACTGCCACAGTGGCTCTGATTTAGGATCATATGGTCAAATCCACAGATTTTGGCTCTTTTCTCCAACAAAGGCGTCTGCCAAATGGTAATTAAGAGACAGAAACTGGCGTAGGAAAGATTGTAGCTGTCACTCATGCTAATCTGATTTCACCAGGGATGTAACTGCCTTCCAAGGCAATTATGCAACCCTAATTATTCCATTAGGGAAAAAAACACAAAATTCGTACCCGTTTTTGTATCGTTTGTTTTGCATCAATGGTTTCCATGATTTCCTAGATGACAAAATTAACTAATCAGATCGGAGTGGAAGAACGTCGGGCGAAAATATATATCTATGGGAAAGAAAGGAACAAACAATACCAAACTATCTCTTGAAAAGAGAAAAGTCGATATCCTATGAACAGGAAAGTGATTATCATTGTTACTATCTTGCATCTTCTGTAATATACTTTTTGTGATGAATGGAAAATATACTCGGTATTTAAAACCAGTTTTGTGTGTGATTATGATCATAGTACCAGGCCTCTCAGACAAAATTTGAGATTGTAAATCACGAATTTCAAGGATAGGATGATTGGATGTAGTCAACCTATTTGCCTCAAAAGACCTCAAGTACGAGATTATTGTTCTTCGAAGGGAGGATGTTGTACAACATCATTCACGGACTTTAGAGTTTAATGATAAGTTTGTCCCATCAATGTTCAGCGCAATGTGTCGTCAATTTAAGTGAAAGAAAAACAGACAGAAGGTTAAGAACAAGACACGGAAAACAAAAAACAAAACAGACAACAAAAGGTTAAAACCTGCTGTGACCATCAGCAATAATTGTTGAAGCTCGGGGATGATGAAGCTGCGAAGTTGACAGAGTTCATGTTGGTCGAATCTTGAGTTTAAAAGACTTGGTTCTAATCCTCCATAAACATTGGTGTCTTGTGAAGTCTTGAGCTGATTTTATTAACCTGCAAGCTAAAGCGAAGTTAAAATCAGTTAACTATTCAACTTCCGGTAACCCATTTATAGTTATTTTTTAAGATCTATAAAGTTGAGTCTTTGTTAGAAGACTTCGGCGTGAGAAAGCTTAAAAGAAAAACTGAGAGAGCAAAGCCTCAAGGGAATCAACAAGGGAAGAAGACTTATCTTCTTCGCCTGAGCGTCAGAGAAGTCTGTAAGATCTCTGAGTCTTGGATCAAGCTGAAGCTGAGTTTTTACCAAGGTTTCGCCTCTGAAAACGGTGAGAGCTTTGCCTAAAAGTCGAAGCATTTCAGATCCACATCTGGTGTGTTTGTTTGTAATTTTGTCAATTTAATAGAAAGTATACATGTTGTTACCGTAGACGTAGGAGAGTCGTTGATAGGCGATCTGAACCACGTAAAATCCACATCTATCATCTCTTCTCTCTCTCTCTTCCAAACGACATTATTCATACGCGTCTAAAACACTTCAATTGGTGTGGTGAGCGTGGAACTCCTGTAAAGGCAGAATGTCAAAGTTTGAAGCATCAATCTTTACAGATAACAATGATTTCAGTTTATGGAGAATTAAAATGCAAGCATTGCTCGTACAACAATGAGTTGCACAAGCAATCAATGAAACTATAATGCAGAAACTAAAATATACGAACAAATCAAAAGCTGAAGAAGTTGAAGCCAAGGGACATAGTGCAATACTATTGTGCCTCAGGGATGAAGTATTGAGTGAAGTAACGAGGGAAGACCCGACCCTTAATGTTTGGAAGAAACTGGAATCTCTTTATATGAAGCGGTCATTAGCAAACCGGCTATACTTGAAAAAGAAAATCTACAATGTGGAAATGGATGAGTCAACTGAAATTTGAAAACATATTGATGAATTCAACAAAGTTATTCTGGATCTGAATAATATTGGAGTTATTATAGAAGAAGAAGATCAAGTCATCATTCTTCTAAGTTCTCTGCCCAAGTTATAAGACAATTTCGTCGATACCATGCTGTATGGTAAACAGACGTTAACAATGGATGAAGTTAAAGCAGCTTTGAATTCAAAGTTGCTCCAACAATGGTCTACCGGCTCGGAAAATATGCACGGTGACAGGTTAACGGTATGGAGCAAATCTCAGTCACGAGATAAAAAACAAAGAAGAAACAAAAGCCGAACAAAGTCGAAAGCAACAAAGAAATGTTATTTTTGTAATAAAGAAGGTCATCTTAAAAGAAACTGTTTTGAAAGGAAAAAGAAGATAGCATAACAGAAATCTTCAAATCAAGGGAATGTTTCTGTGGCTTCTGAATGATATGACTCTTCTGAGGTTTTAGTTGCATCGGAATTAAATTCCAATGATCAATGGATATTGGATTTGGGTGCTCTTTCCATATGACACCCCAAAAGAATTGGTTATTCGATTTTATAGGAAAAACAGCAGGAAAAGTCTTGCTCGGGAATAATTAGTTATGCAACATTGAAGGAGAGAGTTCAATCCAACTTACTATGTATGATGGACAACAAAGAATTCTACAAAATGTAAGGTACATTCCTAATCTCAAAAGAAATTCAATTTCTATAGGAATTCTGGATTGCTCGGGTTTCTCTATAAAGATTGAAAAAGCGTTTATGAAGATCTCGAAAGGAGCACTAGTTATAATGAAAGGTCTTTTACAAAATGGCCTATATGTTCTACAAGGAAGGATGACGGGACTTCCGAACCTGAATGTAACTGAGAAGTATGAAAGCAATGCCGAATGTTGGCATCGAAGGCTCCGTCATATTAGTGAAAGAGGATTACTAGAGCTTCAAAAACATAATTTACTAACCGGCTGCAAGAACGTCAACATTAAATTCTGTGAAACATGTGTGCTCGGAAAATCTACTAGAGTGATATTCGGGAGGTCAACTCGTACTACTGAGGGTATTCTAGACTACATCCACTCGGATTTATGGGGTCCAGAACAGGTCTCATCTCACGGAGGAGCTTCTTATTTTATGTCCATAATCGATGACTATTCCATATGAGTTTGGGACCAAAGATCGTTTCAGACGTTTAAAATATGGAAGAACTTGGTTGAAAATGAAACCGGAAGGAAGGTAAAATGTTAAAAGGCCGAAAAATGGATCAAAATGTTAAAAGGCCAAAAAATCAAAAGATCATTGGAACAAAATAGATCTTTAAGATTAAAGAAACCGGAGAAAACCTAAGTCAACAGAAGTTCAAAGCAAGATTAGTTGCTAAAGGTTTTACACAGAAACATGGAGTTGATTTCACGAAGATTTTTTCCTCGGTTGTAAAGCAAACTTCTTATCCAAGGTGGCTGTCATGAATCTCTAGCTACATCAAATGGATGTAAAAACAGCTTTCTTACATGGAAAAATAGATGAAGAAATTTACATAACACAACCTGAAGGATTTGAAGATATAGATACTTCAAAGGTGTGCCTATTGCACAAGTCACTCTATGGGCTAAAACAGTCTCTGCGACTGTGGAATTAGGAATTTAATAAATACATGATTGAAATAGGGTTCTCTCGAAGTAAACACGATCATTGTGTATATACCCGAGAGAGGAACAACTCTAATGATCATCAATATATTGCTCTATATGTTGATGACATGTTATTGGCCAGAGGAAATTCAGCTGATTTAGCAGAATTGAAGAAAGTCTTGTCATTAAGGTTTGATATGAAAGACCTAGGCCTAGAAAAATATATGCTAGGCATTGAAATAAACAGAGACAGAGAAAATAGAATAATTACTCTATCCCAAGCTTCCTATCTAAAGAAGGTACTTAATCGGTTCAGCCTAATGAACTTGAAATCAACCAAGACTCTACTTGGGGCTCAATTCAAGTTAAGTCATGATCAGAGTCCCAAGACCGAGGAAGAAAAAATGTTTATGAGAAATATTCCATACTCAAATCTGGTCGAAAGCATTATGTATGCTATGATGTGTACCAGACCTGACCTAGCCTATTCAGTGAGTGTGGTAAGTAGATTCATGGCTAATCCTGGAAGAGAACATTGGAATACCTTAAAATGGTTTATGAGATACATCTCAGGGACTTTGGATATATCTCTGATTTTGGGAAAGCAAAAATCATATTCAAATCCGTTAATTGGATTTGTTGATTCTGACTTTGCCGGTTGCAAAGACACGACTAAGTCCATTTCGGGATATCTTTTCACAGCCTATGGAGGAACAGTGAGTTGGAAAGCAAACTTGCAGAAAGTTGTTGCCTTATCTACTACAGAGGCAGAATATGTTTCTGCATGTGAAGGAATGAAGGAAGTTTTATGGCTAAAGGGGTTAGCTAATGATTTGAGAATTAACACTCTGAATATCACGGTTTTTTGTGATAATCAGAGTGCAATTCATCTCATGAAGAACCCGGATTTTCATGAAAGAACTAAACACATCAGTGTTAAGTTCCACTTCATCCGAAATATAATCGAGATTCAACAACTAAATATACAAAAAATAAGCACAAATGATAACCACGCAGACATGCTGACGAAGGTGTTATCAGTCACTAAGAGTAAGTTTAGACACTGTCTAAACTTAGTGAACATTAATTCTTCCTAAAATACAAAGGAAGGTTAGCAAGGTATACCTCGGGCCAAATTACAGATAAACGCTCACAGAGGAGATTGTGAAGTCTTGAGCTGATTTTCTTAACCTGCAAGCTAAAGAGAAGTTAAAATCAGTTAACTACTCAACCTCCGGTAACCGATTTATAGTTATTTTTTAAGATCTATAAAGCTGAGTCTTTGTTAGAAGACTTCGGCGTGAGAAAGCTTAAAAGAAAAACTTAGAGAGCAAAGACTCAAGGGAATCAGCAAGAGAAGGAGACTTATCTTCTTCGCCTGACCGTCAGAGGAGTCTGTAAGATCTCTGGGTCTTGGATCAAGCTGAAGCTGAGTTTTTACCAAGCTTTCGTGATGTGCCCGAGGTCCTCCATTCACCGGAAGGCATGGTGACCCGAAGTCGTGCAAGGCAGTTTTCTAACTTGTTTGTTGATTTTGCAGGGGCATTACGAACTTCAATTGAACACTTAGATGAGCCCACTTCCAATGACAAAGAGTGTCCCAAGCATTGCCTATGGTGGGAACATAAGATGGAGTTAACCCCGATGAAGCAATGAAACCGCATTCTCCCGAAGAAACCGAGCCGAGAGTGACTAAGCCATAACCTAGTGGTTTGCCTTTCCTTGGTAATCTTCTTTATAGCATTGAGCATATCTAGGAGAATGGAGGGTTGCTGGGTCATCACGTGGTCTCAACTTGTATATAGATATATATATTATTGCTTTTATTTGTCAAGTGAAAACCAAACTTTAGGAGTCTTCCTTTTCATCTAAATATTGGTTCGGTTTTAGCCAATATTAGTTCCTTATTGTTAGGATTGAAGGTTTTGTTGGTCATGTAATGTTTTGTACGTGGGATAGGACTAAATGGTGGCTGTGCTAGGAGGCAAGTTGAAGGTGGGCCCCTCTTCCCACCAAACTCCTATTTTAGTCCATCATTAGTCCTAAAATAGGGCATTTATTATTTGTCTTTTGTTGTAATTTTGAGGGAGTATGAAACTCCTCTCTCACGTTTTGGAATGGCAGAAAATTTTGGATGAATCTTATTGAAGCTTGAAGCTCTCAAGAAACTCCCTTTTTCTCTCTTGGCATTTTGGAGTTTTGGTGAGTAATATCCTTAGCTCTTCTTTGCTGTTGGTGTTGGTGACTTGCTAGAGCCACTAAACCTTGTTCTAGTCTTCCTCCACCCTTGCTGGACTAAGGTAAGCCTGGAAATTCCCATAGCCTTCCTTCCATTGTGTTTGCTTGGTTGGTTTGTTGTTACTTGTAGTTGCTGCACATTCCTAGTTCCACCCGAGTGCTCTTCATACCCCGAATTTCTCTTCTGTGTCAAATGGCAAATTATTCGTGCAATCCATCTTTAACCCCAGCCATTTTCTTCCCCTTTCTTTGAGGAAGTTTAATTCTACCAAGTTATAGTTCAAACTCACGAAGGCATTTGGAGACATCGTTGACACAAGGCACTGTTGATTTCAAACAATCCAGTTTCTTGGCAGTTTTCAGCTCTTCTCTTTTAAACCTTCTCTTGTGTCCGACACTTCCACATCTTGGAGCGTGTCATTTCGCCTCTGAAAATGGTGAGAGCTTCGCCTGGAAGTCGAACGGTTTCAGATCCAGATTTGATGTGGTTTTTTGTAATTTCGTCAATTTAATAGAAAGTATACATGTTGCTGTCGTGGATGTAGGAGAGCCTTTGATAGGCGATCCGAACCACGTAAAATCCACAGCTATCATCTCTTCTCTCTCTCTCTCTCTCTTTTCCAAAAAGCATTATTCATACGCGTCTAGAACACTTCATGTCTCTTCTCCACCCGCCATATATTGACTATCTCCAGGTTGATCAGTCGCCGGATGATAATTCTTTCCGGCAAGGTTCGTCTGGAGCATCAACTCCAGCATCATTCCTTGAGAAATTACATTGCATGTCTCTTTCAAAGTCTCTCTCTCTCGCGTAGCAACTCCTCGTATTGAGCTGTAATTGCATGAAGAAAAAGTTGAGTAAGTATGAAAAAAAAAAGTTTTCCCCAACAAATCAAATATTAAGGCGGAATAAAATAATAACGACCTTAGGACTTTTTATAGTGATCCAAATCTTGGTCAAACGAAGAAGAGCTGAATTAAGTGATGTTTTGCATGAGTTTGTTCATATTATGCGATTTGTTGATTTAGGTGTTGTGAGAAAGAGAACCTTCAAACATGAGTTTGTTGGCGCAAGCAAAATTTTTTTTGTCTTACTGCCAAGTTTTTTTATCTCACCAATGCATTTAGATTGAAAGAAATCGAAATTTAAAAAAACTAAATACTTATAGAGGAGAGAGAACATAACATGAAAGAAAGAATAATTTATAAACTCTTGACATCTTTTCATTTCGTTCAGTCACAATATATAATACAAAGGTAACATAAATAACATTAAAAATGATCTTTTGTTTTAAAACTCATATAATAATTTCTGATCTTTAATTACTAAAATGATCATAACTTCTTCTACAATATTCGAAATAACCTGAAACTTAAACCATTGAAAACTAGACATTTGGAGCATAGAATTCATAGCTCACACTTTAAATTTAGTGACTATTTTTCCAAAATTAGTGAAATATATTGATGTTTATTATTATTTATTTTATGGAGTTTAATACTCAACACAGATGATAACTGAACTAGAGTCTAGGCAATTGCTTTTTAATCTTTACCATAAGAAAGCAATTAGTCCATCATGTTTTTCTCAACAAAATCAGGCGCCATTATTGATAAAAGGATCTATCATTAGAATAACACTTTGGTTATACTATTTCTCAAGCATCTTTCATTCTTCATCACATGAAGATGCACTCCCTGGCCTTGATACTTCTTTCTCGAATTATTATTGGCAAATCTCATTGCTTTTTTGTTTTCCATTTATTCTTTGGAACTAGTTAGAAATGGAAGTGATAAATATGGTTGACGTTCTAATTTCATAATGTAATACTACATTTTGTCATCGCTTAATGGCTGACCAGAATTTAGCGATCATTGAGCATTGACGTTATCTCATTGTGATATGGTTTCTATATCTCACAGACTAGTTAGGTTCAAGTTGAAAATCCATTTTATCTATAAATATAAGCACAAAATGCGCGATTGTATTTCAGAATTTTTATAGTAAATTTATTCATTTTTTCTTAGTTTACTTTTTTCATTGAGTATTTTTTACACCTGAATATTGTGTTACCCTCTTTTAGGCATAGTGGTTTTATTTCTAACCATTGTCAAATTGAAGATCATCACTGTCATTGTTTTTTTAGAAAGTATTTTTTATTTTATCCTAATGTAGTTCTAAATTGAAGTGTTGGCATGGGGATGAAAAGACAGCAGACATGCTGGTTGAGATGGTAACATGTGATGTAAAGAGGCATTTCGATGACAGATTGCAGATTGCATATAACAGAGGTTTGCCGCTGCCGCTCAAATATCTGTTTATTCACATATTCTAGACTACTTCACCCAAATTTACGGTTGGGAAACTCGATTTTTATTACCATAAAAGCCGCGAACCAGCCCGTAAATTATGGTTTTATAACAATATGGCATGCCACCTATTTTTTTAAAGGCAAAACCAACCCGACCTGGACGGTTCAACTTACATGCGAGTACAAGCTAATTTTGCCTAGTCCTCCTAACAAATTCATAAGTGTGGTTCTTATCCAAGAATTACATCACTTCTTTCATGATTTTTAATCACTCTTTAATATTTTCTTGCACAATAGTTTATGTGTAGTTTACAAGTTCTCCTTCATCTACAAGCATTAGGTAGTCATTATCATTTTATCTTTTATTTTGTTCAACATCATTTTCTATTGGAATATGATTTTCATCAACAACATTATTACTATCTTGTGGCACATCTCTGTTTCTCATAATATTCTTGCTCACTAGATCCCACAATCATCAACCAAACTCATCCCGATCATAGTCTAGAAGATACATGTCTTAGTTTCATCACCAAGTTTAAATCTTTCTATAGGACGGATTTCAGACTTATAGAGGGGGAATGGGTGATTTAGATTTAATAACTTTTTTGTGATTTTATAAATTCTAATTTCTAATAGATTAAGCAATTAAAATTAAAGAGAAAAGTTAGAAAAAGACTACCGAAGTGTTAACACGATTCAACCAAACTTTGCTTATATTCGCGCTCTAAGGCCGCACCCTGGAGATTTTTCCACTTCTCAATGTCGAAAAAACTTGATTGATTTTTGAGTGTCAATCAAACTTGTACAATGACTCTTCTTTTATAATGATGTCACCTTACTTTTTTACTCTTCTTTTAAAGATGTCACACTTACTTCTTACTTTTCACTCGGACAATAAAACACTCGAAATCTTTTCTATTTTTAGAATTTCTTTTGAATGCTTCATGTTTACCATGTCCATGTGGTTGTCTACTTTTACTTCTATGACTTCTGAGACATCTGAAGTGAATTCATGTTTTTCTTTTTCTTTTTTGTTCATTAAGTAAACTATTTTTAATCATCTCAATGGTAACATTTTCACATGATGCAGAAGTATTCAATAGAACAATCAAGGTTTCTTAGCTATCTTGCAAACTATCTAGAAGTCACAATGCCGTCAACTTATCTTCAAGATTTAATTCTATACTGCCCAACAGATTTAACAATTAACAAAGTTTCTCATGTGCTCAGTCATGCTTTTACCATCATTGAGTTTTAACTTCACGAGTTTTATAATAATTAATGTTTTATTTCTAAAAGTATTTTTATCGAATAGTGTCTCTAATTTTTTTGAAAAAATATATGTCCTGTTTCTTCTCTATATGATGGAATATATTTGGATCTACCTATTGTCTGATTCTAGCATAAGCATTCATGTGTAATCTTTCTCAATCTTCATCGTTAATTTCCTTTGATTTTTTTGCCTAGCATAGACAAAAAGAGATATTACAATAAAGCAGATCAAACATCTTTTTTTCCAAATAGCATAATTCTTGAAGTTTAGTTTCATCATCTCGAACAAATTCTGCTCTTCCATTCTAACATAGGCTTCTTATAATCATCCAATTACGCCTTGATACTTGTTGTGAAATAATAGTTAAAATATTCTAGATAAAACTAATTATCCAAAACAAATAACTATCCAAACGATCTTGTGATTCGAATGTGTCTCAAATCTCAACAAACTTACTTTTAATTTCAAACTAAGAATTTATTAACCAAAATAATTTAGATAATCGTAGAACGATCAATGAGACGCCGATGTTCTTAAGTGTAAAACTCTTCAAATCAAAGTAAAAACTACAGATAAAGGAGCCACCATAAAATCTTCACTATATCAATAACAAGTACACCAAAATTCTCTCTAGATGTCCTTAAAGAATAACTAATATCTACGAGATAATTAACAATTTTGGTTGACACCTACTATCATCATCAACATGATATATTAACTAAAAAATATTCTAGAATAAATCTAGGTTAAACTTGAATATAATAAAAAAAAAAAGATAAACATCCAACTGTGATTGTGAGTGAGTAGTCACATTCGAATGATTGTACTACCTTGAATTACTAAAAAATCCAAGCTTTCTTGGTCTTCCCTTTCTCTTTCCTTCCACTCTCTTAATTTTCTCTTCAATAATTTTCTTCCTTGAAATCACTTTTATGAAACTCTCCTTAAGGAATTATGAACAGAAAACTAGGGTCTTTTTCTCTATTATTTATAATAACGATAATGAGCAATTATTAAGTCAGCCCATAAAATAGACTTGACTTAATACAATCGTTTGGTGAGTTTCTACTCATGGCCATTATGGGTCGTGATTATCACGGATGCATTATATGCCATCAAACTTTTCGAGGAATCAGAGTAGGAGTAAGTAAGGGGGATAAAGCAAAGTTAAAACTCGAGGATTTGTGCTCGTATTGGTAAGCACCGATTGGCAGATACGATTGTTTCCTTGAGTCTCATCTGAGTGCCTATGTGTGCTTTGTTGGTGGGTACTTGGTATTCTTTTGGAAGATAGGTCCACGCATTCACTATTGTTAGTCACACATTGTTATCACAACGTTGAAAAAAGAAACTCTTTTAAAGCTTTTCAAGTTAGGAGCCCTATAGTATTTTCTGATTTTCAAACTAATACAATTTGAAGACCATATAACATTGTTGTCAAGTCCTTAAAATGACGTAATATAGGAGAAATACTATTTGCTTACAATGGAAGGATAAATAGAATAACATATGTATACAAGTATTATAACATGACGCACAACATCATCATTTTTATATCTTGAAGTTTTTATGTTAAATTTGTTGTCTTTTGACCTAAATTTCTTCCACATCGGGAAGAATTATTTTAGAGAGAGGGGTAAACACTATAAATTAACCTCTCATCCTTCTATTTTTCTCAACCCATTCCAAATTGCTTATATTCCTTTGGCATATTTGGTTTTATTCCTTCTCTCTTTGTAATATTTCTTTTTGAAATATATTTTGGTAGTGTCCGAAGCCGTAGGCATAATTGGTCAAACCTCGTTAAATTTTGGTGTTCTTTTTATTGCTTTATTTAATAGCTTTTTGTTATTTTGTCGGGTATAGTTGTTACTAGTGATAATTCTGTCTAAGGTAAGACTTGGTATTTAAGTGGTCCATTTGTGACCCTCCTCTCTTACCTGAGAATTTATCTAGTGTGATTTTTAGTACAATAGCTTACACGCTATTTAAAATTGTCTGAGCTTCCGCAATAAAATTTGCAGATATATGCATTAATATTTATGAAGATCAAAGGCTAATACAAGAATTAGAATCATTTACGAAATCTTTTGGAAAGACATCATAAATCAGGAAATAAAATCTATCAAAAACTTTAAATGAATGAAACTATCCTAACAAAGATTGTGGCAGCTAAGAATTAAAAGGGAAAGAGACCAAAGGGAAGGGCATTGTTTCAGAGAGTAGTAGAAGCAAGCAATGAGCGAATGGAGAAAACAAGATAAGGAAAGGATGAAGGTTCATGTCAATCCGATGGAAATTCAAGAGGAAGAAAATGGCGAAATATTCTGTCAACGGATTTGCAACAAAGTTTATCCTTATTTTCAATCTCTACAAGAAAAGAGAGACGAAAGGAAGTAGAAAATTAGATAGAAGGAAAATAAAGTATTGATGTAAGGGAAACAAGCAAGTGATTTAGGGTTAGAGCGTCTGCCAAGAAATAAAAAGAAAGGGAAGATAGAAAAGATATGGATTAGAAAAGTTGCATAGAGAAGTTAAGATGTTGACGAAGCTGAGGGTGAGGCTGCTGCTGCTGAAGCTTGATGAACGACTGAAGGTGGTGGTTGAAATCTCTCCAATAAGACCCATATTTTGAAAATAAGCAGCTGTTATTGTTGAAATTACGTTCAAGACCAAAAAATAATAGACATCGATGATTTATATAGAAATCCAAGACGGTAAAAAACTTAGGACTCATGAGATAAATCACCGGTGAAAATCGACACAACGTGTTTTACGACTTAAATATATATATTTATACACAATGAAACTCTAATCGCTATTGAACTCCCAACGTGGGACGGAACTGACTTGGCCCAATTATTCTTCCACCTTGACACGAATTCCACTTTGCTGAATATACTTTCGGAACATTAATCTAGAAAATAACATCATATTCCACAAAACCACGAAGGAGAGAATCAACAACTAATCCAACCAAGTTCAAACGATGCTTGAATTTAACTGCATTAAACACATTTGTCATCATATTAGTAGTATTATCATGAGTACTAGTTTTACTCATAGGAAAGACACAACATACAATAACTTCACAAACAAAAAGATAACATATATAGATGTGTTTCGACTTCTCATAAAGCATATGATCTTTAACGAGAAAGATAGCACTTTGATTGTTACAAAACATGGTGGCAATGAAAGTAATTTTTAATATTTTTAATATTTTTATCATACCAAGTTTGGTCGTATCATGGTAGATTGTTGGCAAAGACAAAAAGAATGAACAAGAGTGTTTGTTGAAAAAGAAGAAGAGCAGCTAAAACTCTTAATATCATTTCAACAAGAAGACAAAATAGAAATAGTGTGGTATCTCGGCATTCAAATCACATGACAAGAATCTATGATAGTTTCAAAAAACTTGACACTAACTTTTAAGTAAAAAATTATTTTGAGAATAATGGAAATGAGAGTAATGGAAATATTTTGGATCGGCGGATTTTTAGGGATTACCTAAAAAATTAGATTCGAGATAAACTTTGGACGCTTGGATCTCGTAAACGAGGGTGAGATTTTTAACGAAATTTGGAGGAGATCTTAAGAAATGAGGGTAGAATATGGTCTCCAAAAATTATGGGATTCTCACGCACGGATTTAAAGATATGATGACGATAGTGAAAACGGTTAAGGGGATAATTTAGGATTTTCTCAGCAGATCAGGGAAAACGAGGATGAATTTGAAATGATTGTAACTTATAAACGGGGATGATTTTGGAGCTAAAATTTTGAGGTTTTCTAAATGAATAAGGGTAGAAGAACACCTCAAAATTTGGCGAAACTCTCACGGATGGTTTGGGAGTTGTGGAGGCGAGATGGAAGACGAATGCGGAATGGCCGGATACGGAGATTTGCAGTGGTGGTTCCTTTCACGTAAAAATGTATGCTTGAGCTGATGATCCACACTCTCACCCTTAGACCATGAAGATGGCTGGAGAAATTTGGTAAGAATAGGTTGTCCTAGCTCGGAAGGATGACCAACTCTGGTTGTCTCTCGGTTGCCGGATTTGGGATTCCGGAGACCGAGTCTTTGGAGAGAAAACGCCAAAGGGGGAGATTCCAATTTGAAAAGAAAAATATTCTAAAATTCAAATCTTCTTATTACATTCAGCATAGGTAAGATTAAATAGGAAAACTAAGCAACATCACGTTCTTCATCGGACGGCCTAAAACATCTCCAAGAAGCACAATCTATGGCATCAAAGATGGACCAATGAGGAGCCTTCATGGGACGCTCCTCCTCCAGCTCATTAAGCTCCTAGGAAATGTCTGAAATTCCCTCCCAAATAATAATTAGATAACCCTAGAATTTCTCATGCAAATCCATGCAACAAACGCGTGAAAATAAAAAAAAAACTAATAAGATTGTTTCCCGGATAGGTTGTGTTGCCCTCTCTGTGTTGGCTGTAGTTGACTAGACAAACGACATCCAATTTTAACATTCTACCTTTTGTTGGAAAGCTTGAGAAGTCAGCTATCTTTCCTCAGAAGGCGTTGTTTTGATTTAAGGCCTCCAAGATCATCAAAAGAGCCAAAAAGATTTGGGGGTCCATCTGAGCCGGGAAACCCTCTTGGGTTTTTATGCAACGAGCATCTTCAACCGGGATCAAATGCGGGTTTGGGTCTAGACTCATCGAGTTTTGGTTGAAGTTCCGTCTCTTCTCCAAGCCAAGTTATAACATATTTTTGTTTTTCTTAATCTTCCAAATGTGACTTAAAAATGTGGAAATCTTTAAGTATTTTTCTTGCAAAATTAACACACAAATTAGAAAATTCCCGAGCTCGGGCTCGGATGAGTATTCCGCTTGGGATGCCAATCGGTGACATGTTGTTGCTTGAAAATGTATTCGCAAATTAACACAAGTGCACGTATCGCAACGTAGTAATAAAAATATCGATCCCACGAGGATAAGTCAATTTTCAATTCAAAGAATAAATTGCAAAGTAAAAGAAGTGAACTAAAAATCGTAACTTTAAATATTTACAAAAAGAATGAAAGAATAAAGAATAGATTTTTCATCATGGTTTTGGTTTTCATCTAATCTAATGTGCAAGAAAGTAAATTACAGAAAATAAAGTGCATAAAATAAAGTTGGTGGTCGAATTGAGAATTAGAATTAATATCGGAAAGAATTAATTATAATTGACTTAAGCAAATCAACATAAAAAATCCAAACTTTGATCAAAACTAAATAGTTCTACAATAACTATCAAGAGTTCATAAAATTCACGAAAATTAAAACGAAAAGTAAAGGAGAGAAATTTGGTCCTCGCCGTCGAAAGCCGTTGTTCTCAAAGCCTCGTTCCCCCGCCGTCGTAGTCGTCGCCGCAAACCTCTTCTTCGAATTTACGCCCGAAGCTTGATCGTGAATCTCTTTCTCCAATTCTACACACCCTTCTTCGTGGTATTCTGGTTTCTTTTTGTATATTTCGTGCAGCAGCAGCCAATCTGGGAGTTGTTACGATTTGGGAAGAAAATCGGGTCGGTTTGGAAAGAGGTTGAGATTAGGAAAGATTTCCAAATCTTCAAAGATATTCTTGTTTCCAATTTTGAATTTGATTTGATTCTTCCCTCTTCTTCGTGATTCTTCCAGCTTATATCCTCCTTAATACTCTGTAATTGCATGGAAATAAAAATCTCGTGATTATAAGAAAAATACAGAATATCGGGCAAAATCTCGTAAAAACAACGTTACTGATGCTACAGCATCGCTGCAGCATTATCCGTAAGAAAATCCGATTATTTCAATTAAATCATTACTGATTCCTAGCAATTTGTCCACTAAAACCACGTGAATATTAAGTCTTTTTGAGACTTAACACATCCCCAAACTTAAGCTATTGCTCGTCCTCGAGTAATGTCAATAAGCAATCATAGAAATTTTCAGATTTTTCCACAAAAAACCTAACTCGAGACAAATAATCACAAATGCATGACTTTCCAACTCCTCTTAACTTCAGATAACTTCTCGATAGTATCTCCCCTAGAGTGAGTGTGTGCACTTATTACTAAGAACATTATCCTTCCCAAAAGTCATAAGTTTCATCTCATAATGCTAAAATCTTCACTTCTTTAAACATCGTTCAAAGTCATACCTTCCACGCACAAATTAAGCAAGATCCGAGCTTCATGACTTCAAGAGTGAAGAAGAATTTTTCTAGGCTTTTTGTAAATGAGCTACTTACGTTATCATACCATCATTTATATAATTTTTGATTCTTGATTTAACCGAGGTGGTATTTCAAACGGGTAGCTCATTTAATTGCAACGGAGTTCCTCCCATTGTTCCCTTTATTTTTTTATTCCACCCATCGAGTATCCAAAAGGCTCACTCGAATTTTGAAAGTGGATTGGGAAATTGCAAATACACTTCACCGTTCATCCACATAGTCCCGATGAAGTGTCACTCAACGATCATCCACTTAAGTCCCGAGAGTGTTATAATTGTCCTTATTTTCGAACTTTTATGCCTCATATTTTTTTTTTTCTTCCCCAAACTTGTCACCATGTTACTCTTCACCTGAAAAATCCGTTTGTCTCAAGCATTTATTCGAGCTAAGTTTCAAAAATGTCAAACTTAAACAGAACATGATAACTCTTAGGAAAATCGGGAAAGATGATGTTCAAAATAATAATTTCGTGTAAAGAGGATTTACTATGTTGAAGTGTCTCCTAAATTAATTAGACTTGAATTGTCATTCATAAGTAACATCCATCAAGGGTTAGATAGATTAGGAAAGTAAGTTCCATCATTAAATTCTATGATTGCAAGCATTTTCGGCTATTCGGATTAAGAGAATTATTAATTATATTTTTTTTATTTCGGTACACCTCCATCCCCAAACTTAAATTCGACAATGCCCTCATTGTCAAACCCAAAACAGTAACAGTGAACCGAAATCACAAAAAAAAATAGAATAGCAAAAAGGGTTAGAAGTAAACTCCCCTATGAAGATCTTTCGGTTTCTCCATTGGTTGGGCTTTATTATCGGCTTGAGTGAAGAATGATCGGACCACCATTTTCTCAAGAATGTCCAGCATGCAGTGTTGCTGGATCTCAATGTGGCTTAGACGAGTTTCCAGGAGCTGCAGTCTCTTGGAAAACTCATCGAAAAACTGGACCGATGGTGATGCTGCAGCACTGCGTGCAGCATCGGGGACTGGGGTGTTTTTTTCTTCTGGTTCTCCACCGTCCTTCTGTATAATGCAGACAATAATAAATGGCGTGATTATACCTGTGTTTTCTTGAAGGTCTGCTCGTATTGGAGTAGCTTATTTGGATGGTGGCGGCGATGTCATTTCATGTCAAAAGCAAAATTGGGGTAGGCTTCATTGAAAATATCTGCTGAATTTCTGAAGATTCGTTTGATGCTCTCCTGAGTGCTGTGCTTCCTGCGATCTAAGAATGAAAAGAAACGGTTACTTTTAAACTTTAAAACGAAATAATTACCGCTTCTTAGAAAATCAACAGGCGATGAAAATCAGCCTAGAATCCAGCTTAGTCCAATCGGGTTGGACCAAAACCTTCTCCCATATATTTTTTTTTATTTTTATGATTTATGCATGCCTTTATTACTTCAATGCTTTGTCGGGTCATGCTACCTAACCTACATGATAAAAATGCAGAATTATTAAACTAACAAAAAATTAAATAAAGGGTTGCCTCCCTGTAGCGCTTAATTTAACGTCTTTAGCTAGACGTCGTGTTTTCTTCATGTGACTCCTTTTCCTTCTCGTTTTGTTCCAATTATTCTGTTTTTATTCCAAGTTCGAGAGTCAGCAAAATCGAACTGGAAGTCTGTTATAGCAGCAAGTGGTTCTCTCTTTTTAGCGATGTAGCAGCTTTGTGGAAAAGGTGGTGGAAGTCTCTCGGCTGTCAAAATTTTCTTCTGATGCTGTGCCGATGCTGCAGCACTGGTAGTAGCATCAGGCTTATTAATCTGTTCCGAGACTTCAACTTTATCAGCTTCTGTATTTTTCTCTTCAACTATTTTCTTAGGTTTTCCTTCAGGGTCTTTCACAGTATCCACTGCTCTGCCGTTGCGCAGCGTAATGGCTTTGCACTGTTCTATTCCTTCTCGTTTTAGAATTTCGGTATCGCTTGGCAACATCCCCGTTGATCTAGCGTTTAAGGCTAACGCGAGCTGACCCACTTGATTCTCCAGATTCCTATGAGATGCGATCTGATTCTGTAAAATTGCATTCATATTTTGCATCATCATCTCGGTCCGTTCCATAAATTCATTAACTTTTTGCTCGAACGGATTAGAAGATTCGGGTTGATGTGGCTGATTCTGTTGAGTCGGAAACCCTTGATTAAATCCTTGCTGTGCTGGTTGGAAATACAGATTTTGCATTCGTGGTTGCTGCTGTTGACTCCAATGATTATTTGGTTTCCAACCGATATTTTGCAGCATCATGATCGGCTTCAATTCGCATCGCACTTCATTCTTTACCGGTCGAAAAAATCCAGGTTTTAACCACTCCAAATCTGGAATTGCATAATCCCGAATTGGTCTTTCTTGTGCATGACCGTTGTTTGCTCGTTGGAATGCGTTTTGAGCCATCGGTTCTTTCCTTATCGCTTCATGATGTAGATTTAAATTTTGCGTCTTCTCTCTTGAAGCGTTTTTTTCCGGGATTGAGATTTAAGGGAGTGAGCTCTTGAATCCCTTCGTTTTCGCATAAGCACCTGAAAAAAATTTGAAAAGAACCGTATAAATCCTTTCTTTTTGGGGTTTTATAATTTTTAAAATTAGAGTTAGTTATATTCACAAATACTTCACAAAGAATTCTAAAAATCAAAAATTTTCGTTGTCCCCGGCAACGGCGCCAAAAACTTGTTGCTTGAAAATGTAATCGCAAATAAACGCAAGTGCACGTATCGCAACGTAGTAATAAAAATATCGATCCCACGAGGATAAGTCAATTTTCAATTCAAAGAATAAATTGCAAAGTAAAAGAAGTGAACTAAAAATCGTAACTTTAAATATTTACAAAAAGAATGAAAGAATAAAGAATAGGTTTTTCATCATGGTTTTGGTTTTCATCTAATCTAATGTGCAAGAAAGTAAATTACAGAAAATAAAGTGCATAAAATAAAGTTGGTGGTCGAATTGAGAATTAGAATTAATCTCGGAAAGAATTAATTATAATTGACTTAAGCAAATCAACATAAAAAATCCAAACTTTGATCAAAACTAAATAGTTTTACAATAACTATCAAGAGTTCATAAAATTCACGAAAATTAAAACGAAAAGCAAAGGAGAGAAATTTGGTCCTCGCCGTCGAAAGCCGTTGTTCTCAAAGCCTCGTTCCCCCGCCGTCGTAGTCGTCGCCGCAAACCTCTTCTTCGAATTTACGCCCGAAGCTTGATCGTGAATCTCTTTCTCCAATTCTACACACCCTTCTTCGTGGTATTCTGGTTTCTTTTTGTATATTTCGTGCAGCAGCAGCCAATCTGGGAGTTGTTACGATTTGGGAAGAAAATCGGGTCGGTTTGGAAAAAGGTTAAGATTAGGAAAGATTTCCAAATCTTCAAAGATATTCTTGTTTCCAATTTTGAATTTGATTTGATTCTTCCCTCTTCTTCGAGATTCTTCCAGCTTATATCCTCCTTAATACTCTGTAATTGCATGGAAATAAAAATCTCGTGATTATAAGAAAAATACAGAATATCGGGCAAAATCTCGTAAAAACAGCGTTACTGATGCTACAGCATCGTTGTAGCATTATCCGTAAGAAAATCGGATTATTTCAATTAAATCATTACTGATTCCTAGCAATTTGTCCACTAAAACCACGTGAATATTAAGTCTTTTTGAGACTTAACACATGTCAAAGAATCTATGATAGTTTCAAAAAACTTGACACTAACTTTTAAGTAAAAAATTATTTTGAGTGACAACAAGTTACAAAGGAAAAAATATTATGATATCATGTAAATCATGTAACACAAAGATACTTGCAAATGTATTTTACATTCATAATCTTTCACATGATATGCTTAGTATTTGATCGTTGAAAACTTCGTGGTATGCCATTTCATTTGATAAAATAAATTGTGTGATCTAAAACAAAAAAAAAAAAAGGTCATATCTCATAACAACAAATAGGGTCAAAAGGAGTCGCTTGAAAGTAAGAAATTTACCATATAAATTTTAGGATGAACTTGAAGACACAACAATATCTTCGGTTAAGAAAAAATTGAGAACATCATAATCAAGCTTGGAGTAAGAAGCTTTGAATTAAGAAAATGTATTGAAGTGTGAATAATTAAAAGTGCTGAAGAATAATCATAGACGAAATCGTTGAAGAATAATTCATAGATGAAACTCTTCAAGATTAAATCAAAGGTAAAACTTATGGATGAATAAAAGTTGAAACGATTCTAAGAATAAAACCATGGATTTTGTTGTTGTTTTATTTAATGATTTAATTGTTGTTTATGAGTTACCTTTGTAAAGGCTCTATAAAAGTCTATGTTTGTTGTTGAGAAAGATCAACCCAAGCAAACGTTTTATTTATTTCTCCATCTATTGCTCAAGAATAGTCTCTACCAACAAGGAAGTGGCAAAAAGGAAGGGCGTAGACGAGTAGATGCAGAAAGTGACGGAAACAAAGAGAGGAAGGATAGGAGAAGAAGATCTGGTCATAGTCCTTCAATACTGCACCAAGAGTATTTGTTGTGGACAGACCAATAAAAAAAGAAAACTAGAAGACTTCTATAGGTAACTTTTAGATGAAAGGGAGAGAAAAGGTACAGATGATGAAAATTAGTTTTAGAACTTGAGTGTTTTTTATGAAGAAGGTGGAGGACGAGGGAGGGAACGTAACAGAGGTAAAGGAAAACTTAACTCTGTATTGAGTGAAGCATTTCGAAATGCAAGAAATGGAAGCTTCTCCATTCATATAATTAAGTTTGCATATCTATACAGCTTTGAATATTCTACAATGAGCTATGTGGCAATTGAATCGTGCTAGAGTTTGGTGTTACCCGAATTGTATTTGTGTTAAGCCAACTGCTCCCTGGTAGAATTTCATTACGATTATGTTTTGTTTATAAATTATTGTAAGCTAAAGTCGCATAACTTAGCAGTTGTATTTTGATCTTCGATTAGTTCGTCTGCCTGTAATTTGACAAGGAATTTCCAAATAGACGTGTTCATACTTTTATGTATTATAAGAGTGAATGCTATTTATTTCATTATTTATGGCATTCATAAAATATTGTGCATATACAAAATCGGAACCATCCTTAGATCTAGGAAGGATACGAGAGGAAGAAAATGAACGATTAACATTAAAATCTTTAACTTCATAAGAAGCGTGCAAACAAACAACGTCATTTTTTAATTGATTAGCCGTCATCACATAAACAAGACCTAAATTATTAAAAAATTTATCAAGCATTAAACAATTTTTTGAATTCAAACCTAGATGCATTTTGCATGAAAACGAAAAGACACTTGGTAAATCAAGTCAATTTTTTAAATTTTGTTTTCATTCTATCAGCTATAAAAAAAATTGCTTGTTTATATCTTTGAAAATTACCGTAATTTATGAAAATAAGAAGAACATGATGCATAGTGGATTAATAAAATTTCCAAACATTCATTGATAGCTTCAAAAAATGATTTTATATAGAATTACTCAAAATTTCAGCTAGTTAATACATCTATTTTTAAATGAAATAATAAAAGAAGTTGTATTCTAATTGATTCTACATCGATATTATTCCTTCTTTAATAATTAAAGTTAAAATTTTACAAACACATCGATTATGTCAAAAAGAAAATTAATGACTATCTAATTGAAATAATCTTTTAAATTAAGAAATACAAACATCGTTGGCGAAATATTATCTTGAGTACTATTCAAAATTCCATCTCGAATGACAATAATGTATTGGCTAATAGTAATGTCACTATGAGAATATTCACAACTAGAAGATTCTATTATTATTTTATTTTATTATCATGAATCGTCAATAAAATAAAAATTTAGGAATATGTATCTTATGCATTAGATAAACTCCATAAATCCAACATAATATAAATAGACATAATATGAGCATGTCAAAAATATGCAATTAATTCATTTTCATAGTAATATACATTTCAATAATTTTGCATCGTGTTGTACTTCGAGAAACTCGTCTAAAACTATGATTAATGTAATATCTGAACAAAACTTTCAAATAACTAGTTATCAAACATCGATAGTGGTATCTCAAATTGTACTCCTTGATCTATCATGAAAATATGAAAAACTTCTACTATCACTAGCATTTATTTGCAATTGTGAATGATCTTTCGTTTGCTCGTTTACTTGACTTATAATTATATTTTCTACTTATAAAACTAGCGGTAGATTCATATGCATACCGTTTCGTGCAATATTTATGTTGCACCTATGTTTCCCACTTTTCACTAATATTAATCTCTTTTTATTTCAAGTGTTTCACACATCCGAAAGTTTAACTCTAAGTTAATACGTGAGGCTTCTGTAGATGATTGATCAATTGAAAATACAAGACTACTTGTAACAATTTCTTCAACATCATTATCCATAAATGTATCCAATTGACAAAAAAACATGAGTCCATATCTATCCAAATAATGTACCCAAAAATACAATAAATTTATACTGCACATCAGCTACTAGATGGTGAGAAGAAATCATACACACACGCACTATTACGAGTCCTACAAAAAAATAATTATTTGTTATATACATAAACTTAATACCAAAAATAGCAAATTAACAAAATTAAATGTAAATATATCTTGTTCAAAAATTTGAAGTGGATGATTAAGAGAATGAAATTGAGAGAATTTTAAAAAAAAATTGAAAGTGAAGAAGTATTAGTGAATTTGTGGAGAGAATATCTAGAGTGAGAAATAGAGGAAAGGGGAAACGGGGTGCGAAATAGAGGAAGGGGCAACTGGGTGCACCACGGTCCGTTGTGCTCCGACACTTGGTACAAAAAAATCACTTTGTACAAAAACACTAAGGCAATGGCCATCGTGTCCGTTGTCTTTGTTTGAACAACAACGATCTACATGACCATTGCTAGGTGATGGCCCCAGCACCTAGGTGCCCAGACAGGCAAAGACGAGTGCTAGAGCGAAAAAGAGAAAAATTTCGAGATTCATAGTGTTAATCAGCATCTGACAAAGGGCTAGAGCGAATGCTAAGTCGGGTACAAGAATAGCAAACACAAAGCTGCCGATGAGATCGACGAACAAAGACCATGAACGGAAAATACAAGACTCGATTCCGTTGAGCTACGAGCCAAGCTCGAGACTCGAGCTCGTGAACTTCTCTACAGAACGGAGCAATTCAAACAAGATTGCTAGAGTCGGAAAACCAATAATACTCAGTTTTGTAGACCTACAGCCTGTAGTAAATAGGGTAATTAAAAAACTCTTGCAACCACTCACACAATATATGCAAAAGAAGAATTGACCTGAAAAAATCCAAATGGAGGACGAATATGTCCACACCATTTCCCCGTAAAATCACAATCGAACAAGATTCCCACTGGTGGACGAAGGCCATGCAACTGTATGCCAGCTTCCTAAGTTCAGAAAGCCTATTTGTCATTTTTCACCTTTCGTTTTGTTTCTTCTTCATCAGCCTTGGAGTCATCGTCCTCTTTGGTAGCAGCAGCCACTTCCTCCCCAACTTTGTCCTTATTATTCTCTTCTTCCACACTCAAATTGTCAAGCAGGTCGGCAGCAGAAGATGCATCTTTATCTTCCTCTTTTTTCCGTTGGGATTCAGCAACATCTTGAAACATTTCCATGAAAGCGTTGCAGTCTAAATAAATACCAAACAATTGGTGAGAAGACAGACCTTCAGGAGGCTGCACGAAGGGATTCATTAAAGAAGATAAGAAGGGAGTGAAAGACAGATCAAATAGGATCACTTGAATTAATAAAACTTACAACCATACCAATGATAAAAGTATAATCACTAGACGTTCCAGCCTAAAAAACACTAGATATAGAAAACTTCACTTTTGTATCAATATAATGCCTATCAGAAGATGCATTCCATGTAGCATAATATGATCAACATTTGATCCATGATGGGACAATTCCATCACAAGTTATGGTATCTAGACTTAAAAGAAACTTATTCAGATTAGTCAAAACAACAAGTTTGAGAAAAAGAATACACTTTCAAATTATTAGTAAAAGCATATGCAGGGAACAGGCACAATTATAAAGTAAACATTAACAATCCAAGACATAAAAAACAATTAGAACCAGAGAAGTTCGATGATGATAGAAAAATAAAGCCAGCATCCATAAGATACAATATACTTTGATTGCGATATTGTAAATAAGTACTAAACAAAATGTTGAGGAACAAGGCCAAAATCACTACCTAAATTATAATATGCTTAGGACTAAGAGCATCCATGCCATCTTCTTCAGACTTCTTCACTAGGCTAGGGAGAGGAATTCTTTTAGGACTTACTCCAAAATGAAATTAGATAATTACACTCTTACATGACTAACGAATAATTAGGAGGTAAAAGGCAGCGAGTATGAAGTTTGCTTGAGACCAAGTAAGAACGCAGGAAATTTTAATCATTTCCAAAAAATACTCACTCTCAACTGATGCAAATCTAATGCAGAAAAGCTCGTCTCTCAATTCCCCATCAGCAAAGTCGGTGGCATGCCAAACACACGACTTCTCATTCCCAGCGTGTTGTTGAACTGACATAGTTGGTAACACTGAGGCAGAACAAAGCAAAAACAAAAACTCATAAATCAAAAATTAAGATATGAAGCCAAAAGAACAAAGAGATGCAGACCGAGATGATTGGCGCAGATCTTGAGTGTCTTGGACTGCCTCATGACAAGACGAACCTTTCCCGTCTCTTTGTGCTTCAAAAGCTTAACAGTGCCAGCGCCCCTCTCTTTCCACTGATTTCCATCCTTATCGTATCTGTAGAGCTTCGATTTCCTGGAAATAATTTGAATTACATACTATTTAGAAATCAATGACCTAAAAGTGCTTAAATTAGAATAGACGCGCAATTTGAGAAAAATAAGCATACAAATCAATAACAGAGTCTTCCTCTTCTTCACCAGTGGTCACTGCAACCTCCTCCAACTTCACGATCGGAGCAACCTGAGCTCCAGTATCTTCATCCTCTCCAGCCGGAGCTTCCTCGTCTTCTTTGTGATCAGGTTCGCTGGTCGCCATCACTAGATTATTCTCTGATATTCGAGAGGAGGGAGAGAGACTTTAGGGCTGGAGCTCCAGTATCTATTTCCTATTTGAACTTCTATTAAATAATGTCTTAATTTTTTTTTTTTTTCATTTTATTAATTATTGTTCTTAACCTTCTATTAAATAGTATCTTACAATTTGTTTAATTTATTTTTTATAATTATTTATTTTATGCTCTATAAATAATGTTTGTAGCTATTTGATTTATTTTATTCTCATTTTAATAATTACTGTTGTGAATTTATTTTGAATAATATTTTAAAACTTATTATTCTCAATTTGTTAATTATTATTTCAAGCTTCAAGTAGATAATATTTTACTTTTTTTTATTTCTTTGAAATGCTTTTGATTAATTTGATTTTTTATAAGATAATTAATTTTACCATCTATTAAATAATTTTTGTCAATTTGACAATGATTCTATGCATTGGGACAATATATTCTATGTATAACGGCACAACAACACCTTGAATGCATATATTGATGAGACATTTGGACTCCACGTATGGCAACACTTGAACTATATGCATGGAAAGCCCTTCACTCCATACATTTCCACAATTAAACTTAATGCATAGCGATACATCATGTGATAACTCATTACTTGGAGCCTTATAAATTGATAATTAAACTTTTCATTTCATCCAATAAAATAAAATATTTTCTTTATTTTTTTAAAAATCATTCGAAACAGAGAAGTTTATAATTGTGTTCAAAGTTTCGTGTTTGGTTCTCAGACTTACATAATGGATGATATGTTGAATTGCTGCATAAGATGATGCTTATCAATGTATATTTTCTCCTTTAATATATATGTGAAATCTTTGTCATCTTCAATTGGTATCATAGATTAAGTGTTGAATTGCATCATTTTTTTCTTCTATATCACACATCTATATATGTTAATGGAAATAGATCATTTTGGACTATGTTAAGTTGGATTGGCTTAAAAAGTAGACCAAATGATGTTTACTCATTTCCATGGAGATTGAGTTTAAATATATGTTTATTCTATCATAATAATTTAATTTTACAAAAGTATAGCTTTTTAATTTTTTAATATTTTTTATTTATTTTGTTAATTAATATTTTCAATCTTATTAAATATTTGGTTTCTTTTGCATTATTTTATTTCCTTTTGTCATGTACCATTCTCTATTCAATTCTTTTTTACAAATGTGAGAAAATTATTATTTTAATTCTCTCTATTCAATACTTTCTTACCCTTTTTTAATTTTTTTAATCTCTACTTTTCTTTTTGTCAATTAATATTTTATTCCTCTATCAAACAATTTTTTCATAGAAGATTGAAAATTATTTTTAAATCTTTATTATATAATTTCCTGTCATCTTTTCATCTTTTTAATATGTTGAATTATTTTATATTTATTTTCTCAATTAGAACCTTAACCCTTTATTAAATAATTCATTTCATATCTGTATAACTATTTAATTCATCTATTAAAAAATTTCTAATGTTTTAGACTTAAATATAACTAATGGTCTTTGTATAAATGATAGTAAGAGGTTCAATTTCAATCTCAAAACTATGAAATAGACAAATTGATGATTACAATATGTTTGATAAAAATAAAAATCTTAAACTATCTCACCAAAAAAATATAAAGTTTATTGTTAGCCCCTGTCAAGGTCGTCCATAGTTGACCATATATTAAGTGCAGGTGAGCCCCAATAGATCAAACTTTGTAGCTAAATATATTCGCAACCGAGTGATATTTATGTGTAGGAAATTGTGAGTGCAACTAAGTTGAGATAAAATTGACGGTGAACAAAATACAAAAGATAAAACTGTGAAGAACTTAAAAAAAAAAAGACAATGAATTAATCCTCTAAATAACAGCGAGATGTTGTCCGCAATTAAAACCTCAAGCAATATAGGTCATAGTAAGTTATAATATAGCGATAATTCTCAATGTATTAAGTTAGGCATTCATAGTATTTAAGAAGTAGTATTCAAGCGACCTTGCATTAAAATGAAAGTGATGATATGGAGAAGTCTTCGTATCGACATTCTAAATTCAAATTATAACTATTATACTATTTATGTATTCATTGTAGTATTTCTTGAAATGTCATGGCTATTCTTCTTCGTTAGTCTATAATATTTATAATAATATATCAAAACAAAGTGTGATGTGTTCAATTTAATTTGACAATAATTATGACAAACTTAATTTTTTAAAACATTCAGTGTTAAGTAACGATATACATGACATGATTATTTGAGTTTCTACAATATTATTGCAAGGATCAAACTCCTATAGTTTTTGTAGTTTAAGATTCACATCTTCGATAAGATTCACACGTGTCTGCACCAACATATAAAACTATTTTTGTAGTTATATATATAGTTGGACCGGCCGTAATTTCATATTATTATACCGAATAATAATTTTGCTAAATTGATACTTCTACTCTTTTTTGTTTAACAATGAAAATATTGAACTTCATATACTTTTATCGAAGATTCTACCATACAATTTTGATTAATTGTATTATCAATTCTATTAAAATACAAGTTTGTTCCTAATCTTTAATTTGTGCACCATTATAACTCTTAGTAAAATAAAACTTCATTCTTGTTAAATTTAGAAATGATAAAATGTTCAAAGAGTCCAAATGAATATAAATGATGAATACAAAAAAAAAAAGACATACTTGATCTTTAACATCAGAATTAATAGAACATTTGATAGAAATCATATTGATATAATGTACATTAAAATTATGACAAAGTTTAAGGCATTCAATGATAACAAAAAATCAAAACATCTACCACCCTTTATATCTCATAGATTGAATTGATATTTGAGTTAATGTACACTTTTACACATTATTCAGAGAATTATATAGATATCCTTGTACTTTGATAACTCTCATTGAGAACGTATCATACTCTTAATCTGAATTGACCGACTTTTGTGTTATTTCTGCCTAACAAAATTTACCCTTTAATCATCCTTCAAAATGGTTCCATAAAAATTAAATTGTAACAAACTTTAATACTTCCAATATAATAGAACACTTAAATACCATATTCTTGTCCTCCCCATGGGTGAAGTGTGATTATGCGACCACAAATGAAATTTATCCTCCATTCATATATTATTTGACAATAGAGTTAGTTTAATTTTATACTCTTGTCATACTTTCTTTTCATACCTCTTGAGGAATTGTCACATAATTAGATCAATTCAAACTATAAATAAATATTTTTATTTTTATTTATTAAATATATTTAAATTAATCAAATCATGCAACGATACGTAGAGAGGTATGATAAGAGGATATCCTTGGAAGGTATATCTAGAATTACTCTTAATAATATTGCATTTTTAATATACTATTTCAAATTTAATATTATTCCTCTAAAAAGCTTTGCCATTTGCTCCAATTTTCTGAAAAAGAAACAATAGAAGATTTTATTTTCGAGATTTCTCTTTCTACACATTTTGACTTCATCGTGTTGAGTATTAAACTCAATGAATAAGAGTAATAAACACCCGTCAATTTTTTATGGTAGATTTTAACTGACTTTTTGACAGGCAAACTGTAAACACTGCGAAAATCGATGTATAAATTTTTTCGCTATTATTAACTAGTCAATTGTTGAATTTTTTACTAATAAATTTGTCGTATACGCCACGTGCGACGACCTGGTCAAACAAATTAAATTGGGATATCTCGTGACGAAATTAAGTTACGATTTTCGAATGTGACATAAAGACTGATTTTACAAAATCAGTGGACACATAATCGTATTGAAATTTTTAGTGTAATGATAGAAATCGAACGAAAATAAAAACGGACACGAAACTTTTTCATGTATGCTATCCGACCGTTTGGATTGAATGTTTGGGCTTGCTTGCTTGGTATTTTAAGACTTACGCTGTTTGATTTCAATTGAATACCCGAGCCTAGGGCTCAGTGGTCGGGTTTCCTTCGGGAATTGGGCCACTGGGCCCGGCGTCTGTCTAGGCCCTGTTCCGGGTCGTGACACAAACGATCACCAAAGGTAACGTGTGACATCTATATTTGTATGTCATGAATGTCTAGTTTCTATTGATTTAAGTTTCAAGTCATTCTAAGCATTGTGAAGAAAGTTATTATCGTTTTAGTAACAAAATGTCAAAAAATTATTATGAGAGTTTTTAGAAATAAATGATATAAGAATTACTATTTGATTTAATTTTGTTTTTAATGTTAGTTATGTCACTTTGTATTATAAATAGTAGCTGGATGAAATGAAAAGAAGACGAGAGTCCACAAGTTATTCTCTCTTCTAATTTTGTTCTTTCTCCTCTCAAGAACCTCAATTTTCCAAATTTTGATCTCTTTCAAATTGGTATCAGAGCTATGTCGAACTATAGAAGTTCAACATTGTGGCAAATGCCGCTGCCACGACTCACCAAGACAAACTACAACAATTTGAGTGTTAAAATGTGTGTTTTACTCGGTGCACAAGATGCATGAGAAATAGTAAAAAAAAAAGCTAGGAGGAGCAAGAAAATATTAGTTCTTCCACAACAAACCAATTGAAAGCATTGAAAGAAATACAAATGAATGATAAAGTTGCTCTCTATCTCTTATTCTAAGTGGTAGATGAGTCGAGTTTTGAGAAGATTACTAGTGCATCAATTTCGAAAGAAGCATGTGATACTTTGCAAAAAGTACTCAAATGTGCCAATCGAGTTAAACAAGTGCGTCTTCAAACTCTCACAGATGCAAGAGTTGTGAAAAAATTCTTCGATCATTGACAAATGATTTTGATAATGTCGTATGTGCAATCGAGGAATCAAAGAACTTGGAAGAAATGTCCGTCGATGAACTCGCATGCTCTCTTGAAGCGCATGAACAACGGGAAAAGAAAAACAAAGACGAGGTCTTAGAGAAGGCATTGCAAACAACGATGATCCTCGAGGAGGATAAGATATTGTATGCACAACACAATCGAGAAAGATGACGGGGTCGTGGAGATCACGGTTCCAATCGCTGAAGAGGTCGTGGTCATAGAAATAACTATGAAGAGAGAGAAAAAATGAGCCAAAAAAATTGGCATTTACGAGGCCGCGTTCATGGAAGAGGTGGCCGATCAAATCGTCTAAATATGAAATGTTACAATTGTGGCAAATATGGATACTACGCAAATTATTTCTACTCCGAGAATAAGGTGGAGGAAGAAAATGCGAATCTAGTCGCGGAAAATGAGAACAAAGATGATAGCGTTCTTATGATGGCCCATGAAGGCTCCACTCCAAATAACGATATGGTGTGGTACTTTTTCATCGGTGCTAGCAATCATATGTGTAGACAAATACGTATGACAATGTACATTAGCTTCATGATCTACTTGTTTCTCTTTTCTTTTAACGGCCTTGGCTGCCTGAATAACATATATGACTGCAGAATTCACATACTTGATAACCCGCTAAGAAATCGCATCATGAACAAGAGGAAACAGGCTGATCCTGACCATCAAAATCATTAAATACGGAAGCAAGAGCAGACAAATCGGACCATGGTCGGTCTTGGATTGGTTTTCATCAGAGTTTCCTGAAATCATGACGAACAGACATCATAAACTGAATCTAGTTATTTTGTTAAAGCTCGAGAACACACTCTCTTATTTGGGCAAATAATGTCAACTACAGTAAATAAAGTGAATCCAATAGGATCTGTTGATTTTTTTTACCTACACAGTACAAAAGCTATAATTTTGATCATCTGCTAGATCATATTCGTGAAGTAACAGAGATCAGTCTAAAAGATAATAAAACCAATAAACATTTTGCCAATCTCGAGCAACCATCTATGGCAAACCTAGTTCAAAACCAGAAATATAGTTCAAATGGTACAATCTGGTTCTTCGCGTATGTAGAGCCCAAACGTTACATTGTACAGGTAAATCTTGCGCTGAACCCAATTCATTTGTCTGCTACTTGAATTTGTTCAAAGAATAATAACTTAATTTTTAAAGGATTCATAGCAATTTTTACAGCTTATATTCTGGGTTAACTGTAGAGTCAACGCAGTAAATTACAAACATTATAGAATGTAAAACGATGTAAATACTGATGATGGAAGCAAAATTTAATTCAATTGAATGCCGCATTTACGCGTGGGTGAAAGCGAGAAGCCATGCGAGGGGCCCAGGTGGACGGGACCGGGCAAGGGGACCAAATCCATCCGACGTCGTGTCTTCAACCGCGTGGCAGAAGATGCGAGGATATCGAGTCGGAGCATGGAGTTACTACAGTGTACGTAGAGTCTCTCTTCATTCCCACTGCGTTCCTCCGCCATTTTCGCAAACACCTTTCAACTCCCGCTTCCGTCTCTTTTGCTCCCCTATCTTTTTTCTTCTTCTCTCTATTTTATTTCCAAAGCCAGCTGCCGGAATTCAGTATGTGTGGAATCCTGGCCGTCCTTGGTTGCGCTGATGACTCCCAGACCAAAAGAGCTCGCGTTCTCGAGCTTTCCCGCAGGTTTATTTTTGTTCTTTTTTTTTTTAATTTCTTCTCCATTTTTCAGCCGTGCACTTTCCATCTTATTCTCGCGCACTGTTATTATGAGATGAAAATTTACGAGGTTTACTTCGTTGGATCGAGAATTAATTGGAAAGTAAATAAGGAAGAAATGTTGTTTCGTTGCTTATATTACTGTTTTAACGTGGTGCATCGTTCGGAAATTTATATAAAATACGGGATCTCTCAATTATGAGCCACTCGGTAGTTGGCTCTGGATTTAAACCATTGCGTCGATTCAACTTTGTTCCTTGTTTATAGCTTCAGACGTATCTCCTTGATTCTTTGATCGCTAGTCAGTTCTATTCAGTAGCAGAGTTCAACCTATTTACTTTCGTACGTGCATGGATTCGCTGTCAAATCAGTTTTCTTGCCGAACATAGTCTGAGGACGTAGATTTGCCGTTTACGTATTGAAGAAGAGAGACTATAATGACGACAATTGAATTCTCTATAAAACTGTTAGTGTTATCTAAATTGAAGATTAGATCAGGGTTGTCACGCCCGGGACAGGGCCTAGACAGATGCCGGGCCCAATGGAACCCGACTACTGAGCCCGAGGCTCGGGTATTCAATTTCAATCAAACAGCGGAAGTCTTAAAATTTAGCAAGTCCAAACATTCAATCCAAATAGTCGGATAGCATAAACAAAATATTTACATCAAAATAATGTATGAGAAATTTTACAATTTAAAATAATACATCATTCAAATTTTACAAATACAAATTGGAGAATTTAAACTCCAATATAGGTCTTACTAGGCTTTACCCGGGAATGAACCTGAAAATAAAGTTTGTAGCCAAAGAGGTGAGTGACTACTCTCAGTAGGGATTTTATTTTTATTATTAAATTATAAATAAATAATAACATGTTAAAACATGTTTAAACAAGATTTTGAATAAATCCATAAATATATAAATGCACAATGAAGTACAATGCAAATGATGTATATGCATCCACTCTAAGGTGGTGGCAACCATAATATAAATGCACAATGAGGTACAGTGCAAATGATTGTATACATTCACTCTAAGGTGGTGGCAACCATAAAGACCCGGATCCGGTTTAGGGATTCGAAACCCAAGGGGAGACTTAGCCGTCCCTATTAACCATTTGTGCACATGCTCAATGGTGAATGTGCAATGCATATGATGTGTATACATCCACTCTAAGGTGGTGGCAACCATAAAGACCCGGATCCGGTTTAGGGATTCGAAACCCAAGGGCAGGCTTAGCCGTCCCTATTAACCATTTGTGCACAATGTTCAATGATGAATGTGCAATGCATATGATGCGTATGTTCAATAACAATAAATTATAATAATAATAATATAAATGCAATTTAAACATTTAAAGTTAGTATGTATATATAAAACCCCTACCTTTTTAATTCCTTGAAAAGTTAGGTCGGAATCGGAATTTTAGGTCAAATTAGAGAATCTTGTTTCTCCCGCACCGGGCTCGTTTCAATATCGTTAAACTCCTCTGTAATATCCCAAATACAGTGTATAAGAGAAGAGAAATGAAAACCGAGCGAAAAGACAGAAAACGGGCCAAAACGGCCCCGGGTGAGCGGCTCGGTTCAGACCGAACCAGTCAACTGTTGACCCGGTCAACAGTCAAGGTTAACCGGGTCAACGGTCAACGTTGACCCGATTCATTTCGGTTCAGTCTGATTCGATTCGGTTTTGAATTAATTTAGTTCGGTTCGAATCAAATCAATTTGATTCGAATCGAACCGGTCCGGTTCAGACTGGTTGACCCGGCGGCGCTCGTGGATCTCACGCGCATGTTCCCTGCCGGCGACGATCCGTTGCCGACGCCGATTCCGGACTCTGTTCCGGCCGATTTCCATACCAAAACGTTCCTCTCAATGAGACGAACACATCCACACCAAAAATCACAAGAAAAACTAAGATTTGAAAAACCGAAACCAAAACCCCAAACTCGCGGTTTTTCTCTGATTTCTCCTAAAATACGGACTTACCTTCGAAACCGCTTTACAAAGATTACTCCTCTCGTCGTTGCTGACGTTTTGACACATTAATCTCGTTGAACGGACGTCGTTTGCCGACGACGTCTCTCTCTCTCTCTCTCTCTCGGTGTCCCTCGTCGGGGTATTCGGAAGAAGAAGAAGGTATCTCATTCTTCTTTCTTTTTATTTAATATATAAAAAGAATAAATATTATAATTAATTAATAATATTATATTATATTATATTATATAATATTATTAAAACGTAATATTTATTTCGTGTAACGCTTTCAATTTTCGTTCGATTTCCCGTCGTTCCACTTAAAATTTCAACACGATTATGTGTCCACTAATTTCGTAAAATCATCTTTTATGTAACATTCAAAAATCGTAACTCGATTTCGTCCCGAGAAATCTCAATTTTAATTAGTTTGACTAAGTCGTCACACGTGGCATATATAACAAATTTACATTCTGTATACGACAATTGACTAGTCAAACTTCGTGAAAAATTTTCCTTGATATTCGGGATTTAAAATTTCGGGTTCTTACATCATAACCCCCTTAAAAGAATTTCATCCCGAAATTCAATACAAACTTAATAAAAAGATGTAAATAAACGAGAGTATTTTTTCATCATATCAGACTCAATCTCCCAGATTGATTCTTTTTCAGAATGATTCCTAAAATTTAGAAGTAAATTTTGGATCTCAATCTGACACGATACTAGAAGGAACTCCATGCAATCGAACAATATTGTCGACATATAGCCTACTGAATTTAAATGCTGAAAAGTTCATTCTCACTTGAATAAAATGAGAGACCTTAGTCAATCGATAAACTATGACCCAAATAACATCAAGCTGTTTAGGGGTATTGGGAAGTCCAGACACGAAATCTATGGCAATCCTACCCCACTTCCACTCCGGAATAGACAGAGGCTGCAATAAACTAGCAGGTTTCTGAACACCTGTTGAGACGTCAAACACCTTGAAACAAACTCAGTCATATCCCGTTTAATATCATTCCACCAATACTTGCGCTTCAAATCTTGATACATTTTGGTAGACCCATAATGTATGACAAATCATGGACATTTTAGTGTTTGTAAAGAATAAACTGTCTTAAATAAGAATTATTCGGTACTACAATACAACATTTGAAGTATAAGCAATTATCTTGCTCAATAATCCAATCATTAAATTCTTCACCCGCTTGTATTTGATCAAATTTTCTTGTTAATTCGTCATCTAATCTCTGCATTCATTTCACACGCTGCAGAAGACTAGGAGTAGCTACATCATTGAATAACTTAGTTGAATGTCCATAATCATGGAACTGAAATTCAAAGTCTTTCAGAGCTAAACATCTCTTCCATTCCTCGAGAATAAGACACGAAAATGAACCTCGAGGGTATCGACTACGGGCATCGGTTACTGCATTTGCTTTCTCAGGATGATACTCCAAAGAGAAATCATAATCTCTAATAAATTTCATCCAACGTCTCTAACGAAGATTCAAGTCACGCTGAGTAAATAAATATTTCAAACTTTTATGGTCTGAAAAGACTTCAAATTTAGAACCATACAAATAACTCCGCCAAATTTTGAGAGCAAAAACGATGGCAGCTAATTCCAAATCATGCACAGGGTAATTCTGCTCATGAACATTTAATTATCGAGAAGCATACGCAATGATTCTGCCCTGTTGCATAAGTACGCATCCAAAACTGACTACTGATGCATCAATATATACATTATATGGTAAATCCTCATTAAGTACTGCAAAAACAGGAGCTGAAGTCAAATGTTCCTTCAGTGTATCGAAAGCCATTTGACATTCATTGCTCCAAATAAATTTTACATCTCTCTTGGTGAGTTGAGTTATTGGCCTAGCTATAGATGAAATTTTTTTTTTTTTTCACAAATCGACGATAGTAGCCAACCAACCCAAGGATATCCCATCACAGGATATGATGTCCCAAAAATTTAACATCATTTTTTTTTTCAAATTTCACACTTGGATAATTTGACATACAACAGATGTTCACGCAAGGTTCACACACACAATTTCTAAATGTCTCATGTGCTCTTCATGTGACTTTGAATAAATTAAATATCATCGATGAAAACCACAATAAATTTACCAAGGTATGGCTGAATCGTCCGATTCATTAAATTTATAAATACTGCGGGTGCATTGGTCAACCCAAACGGTAAGACCGTGAATTCAAAGTGGCCATAGCGAATTCTGAGGACTGTTTTAAAAATATCATATTCTTTGATCTTCACCTGATGGTACACAGATCTTAAATCAATTTTAGAAAAATATTCACAATCACCCAATTGGTCAAAAAGATCATCAATTCTTAGCAATGGATATTTATTCTTAATTGTGGCTTGATTCAACTTTCAACAATCGATGTATAAGCAAAGGGAACCATCACTTTTCTTAACAAAAGTATTTGTGCGCCCCAATGAGAACTATTCTTCCAAATATGACCTTTTTGCAATAAGTTTCCCAATTGAACTTTTAATTCTTTTAATTCAGCAAGAGCCATACGATATGGAGGAATCGAAATTGGAGTTGCTTCAGGAACAAGATCAATACTGAATTCAATTTAACAATCTGGCGGTAATCCTGACAAATCATCAGGAAAAACATCGAAAAAATCTTGGACAATCAATAAGTCCAAATCTGCCATCACATCATTGGATTCACCGCCAATAACAAATAAATTCTCGTAGCATTCCAATTTCTTCCTCCCAGCAAAACAGGCTCACAGAATAAAATTATGGAAAATAGTATGAGGGTTACACTTATGCACCAATATTGTCTCATCATCTAAAATCAACGTCACCCGCCGAAAGTGACAATCAATCTGAGCTTTATCACAGCTCAACCAATCCATACCAAGAATTATATCAACTAGTCCATGAAAATTATAATAAAACTAGTTGTTAACTGTTGTCCATTTATAACGACATTAGCTTTTGGAACACATCTATCCACTAGGTAGCTAGAATCAAGATGAGTGCTTAACTCTATAGAATTTTCTAGCTTCTCGGATTTCAATTACAAAGCATGCGTAATTATTTTTGAAATAAAAGAATGAGATGCTTCAGTTATCGAATAAGGCATGCACTCAAGTATTAGAGAGAATGAGTGTATCATCAATCACTCCACGCCCAGGTTACTCAGAAGTCTCTGGATCAGCGACATCATACATTTGTCCAGTAACTTTAGCTTCACCCTTACGTTTATCCCTCGAACTAGAAGGGATCTTGTTAACTGACATCTGCTGATAAGACCCTTGCAGGTTGATACCAGACGCCTAATACTGGTGTTGATAGTTGCCTCGTAAACTAGAGGATGTTGGTATTGGTTGTTGAACCGAAGTATCTCTCTGCTAACTCCGATTATTAAAATAACAATCTTTCCCTTAATGACTATTTTTTCCACATGTATAACAAGTATAATTATTTCTAGGCTTATCCAAATAAGGGCCACTAGAGGAACTGTTTTACTACTTTGGCATTTACTCATATCTTTCTTCATAATCTTTCCACAACTTTTCAGGCCTCTATCTTTTTTTCTTTTTACTTGCATCAATTTTTATTTATTTATTTATTTATTTATTTTTATTGGCTTCCACGTGCTTAGTCGAGGCCACAAGAAGTGATAGAGGTGTAAAGCTCAAAAGCAACTAACCAAGATTTAATTCTCGGTTTGAACCACACTCTAAACCTCACTATCTTATCTTCCATAGACAATCCAAAAACGTAACCCACGAGCTGTAGAAATACTCATGAACTGTCATATCGTCATGCTCCAATTCGTAAAAAGCAGATTTTATCTCTTGGCGGTTCTTCACATTACAAAACTGATCAATAAATAAAGTTTCAAACTAGTCTCACTACATAAACTCATTATGATAATCAGTTGTAATGGACCGCCACAACCTCTTACAATACTCGTAAAATAATAAGTAACTAAAGATACTCGAGATTCTGCATGTACATGGAGAACATCCATATTTCTCTTCATTAGAATAAGTCATTCTCCAGCTTCTCCAGAATCATCTAACCCTTTAAAAGATGATATGTTAATATGACTCAGTTGGTTTAAATACTTTAGTTGCCTAAAAAGCGGGTTGAGTGTCACATCCCGCGGTGCCAAATTTTCCAGTACACTCCCAATAACAACTAAATGGTCCATAGGTGGAGGTTCACCCATAGGATTAGTAGAATCAACTGCCGGGATACTTCAGCGGTTAGCTCGTCTGGGATGAATATTTAATATCCTGAAGTTTCAATTTTTTTTTTGTTTTTTTGTTAAGATAATGATTCAGAAAATTAAATAATATATTAATCAAATTATGTTATCCAACATTTAATAAATCCAACTCAATTTAGATCTTGGACTCTGATACCACTTTTTCTGTCACGCCCCGAGACAGGGCCTAGACAGACGCCGGGCCCAATGGCCTAATTCCTGAAGGAACCCGACTACTGAGCCCGAGGCTCGGGTATTCAATTTCAATCAAACTGCGGAAGTCTTAAAATTTAGCAAGCCCAAACATTCAATTCAAATAGTCGGATAGCATAAACAAAATATTTACATCAAAATAATGTATAGGAAATTTTACAATTTAAAATAATACATCATTCAAATTTTACAAATACAAATTGGAGAATTTAAACTCCAATATAGGTCTTACTGGGCTTTACCCGGGAATGAACCTGAAAATAAAGTTTGTAGCCAAAGGGGTGACTGACTACTCTCAGTAGGGATTTTATTTTTATTATTAAATTATGAATAAATAATAACATGTTAAAACATGTTTAAACAAGATTTTGAATAAATCCATAAATATATAAATGCACAATGAAGTGCAATACAAATGATGTATATGCATCCACTCTAAGGTGGTGGCAGCCATAATATAAATGCACAATGAGGTGCAGTACAAATGATGTGTATACATTCACTCTAAGGTGGTGGTAACCATAAAGACCCAGATCCGGTTTAGGGATTCAAAACCCAAGGGGAGGCTTAGCCGTCCCTATTAACCATCTGTGCACATGCTCAATGGTGAATGTGCAATGCATATGATATGTATACATCCACTCTAAGGTGGTGGCAACCATAAAGACCCGGATCCGGTTTAGGGATTCGAAACCCAAGGGCAGGCTTAGTCGTCCCTATTAACCATTTGTGCACAATGTTCAATGATGAATGTGCAATGCATATGATGCGTATGTTCAATAACAATAAATTACAATAATAATAATATAAATGCAATTTAAACATTTAAAGTTAGTATGTATATATAAAACCCCTACCTTTTTAATTCCTTGAAAAGTTAGGTCGGAATCAGAATTTTAGGTCGAATTAGGGAATCTTGTTCTCCCGCACCGGGCTCGTTTCAATATCGTTAAACTCCTCTGTAATATCCCAAATACAGTGTATAAGAGAAGAGAAATTAAAACCGAGCGAAAAGACAGAAAACGGGCCAAAACGGCCCCGAGTGCGTGGCTCGGTTCAGACCGACCAGTCAACTGTTGACCGGTCAACAGTCAAGGTTAACCCGATCAACGGTCAACATTGACCCGATTCATTTCGGTTCGGTCTGATTCGATTCGGTTTTGAATTAATTTAGTTTGGTTCGAATCGAATCAATTTGATTCGAAATGAGGCGAACACATCCACACCAAAAATCACAAGAAAAACTAAGATTTGAAAAACCGAAACCAAAATCCCAAACTCGCGGTTTTTCTCTGATTTCTCCTAAAATACAGATTTACCTTCGAAACCGCTTTAGAAAGATTACTCCTCTCGTCGTTGCAGACGTTTGACACCTTGATCTCGTTGAACGGACGTCGTTTGCCGACGACGTCTCTCCCTCTCTCTCTCGGTGTCCCGCGTCGGGGTATTCTGAAGAAGAAGGTATCTCATTCTTCTTTCTTTTTATTTAATATATAAAAAGAATAAATATTATAATTAATTAATAATATTATATTATATTACATTATATAATATTATTAAAACGTAATATTTATTTCGTGTAACGCTTTCAATTTTCGTTCGATTTCCCGTCGTTCCACTTAAAATTTCAACACGATTATGTGTCCACTAATTTCGTGAAATCATCTTTTACGTAACATTAAAAAATCGTAGCTCGATTTAATCTAATGGAAGAGAAAGGAAGAACTCTTTGATGAGTCAATTCCTCTACTTTCTAAACCCACATGGGCTGTTTTTCAATTAAAAATAAGACAGTTTTAGAGAGAGACTGAGTGTGTTTGTGTGTTTGGATTAACCCTGATTCACTAAACAAGTTTCACTCTTCTTCCGGCTCAGCCTGGATATCATCAGAAATGAAAGGTTTGAACGACAACCGCGAACATTTCAAGAACTTCCCGCCCGGTCATCTCTACTCTAGCAAAGAGGGGGGATTCAGGCAATGGTATAATCCATCTTGGTTCAACGAGCTCGGATATCATGCTTCTGGATATGATACTAATCGAGACCAATGACTGATGACATGCACAGGCCGTGATCAAAAGACTAATGACTGATGTCCCTTTCGGTGTTCTGCTGTCCGGGGGCCTTGATTTGTCGTTGGTTGCATCTGTCACGGCCCGTTACTTGGCTGGTACCAAGGCTTCCAAGAATTGGGGTGCACAACTCCATACTTTTTGTGTCGGGTTAGAGGTATAATTTTACTTTTCAACGTAGATTTTTCCAGTTAATAGACAAGAGAGTAGGAATTCTAAGTTTTAGCAGAGAAGAAGAAATTAACAGAGACGTGAAGAAAATATTCTGGAAACTATCCCTTGTTCATTTATCAAATTGTTACATTTATACACCAAATGGTAATGATGACTAAATATTTGTAAGAATACTATTGGCCAATAAAATAACTAACTTATAACAAAAATATTTACCAAATATTTTTACGAACAAAATGAACATCGATGTCGATATGTTTGGATTTAGAAAGAATGACCGGGTTGGATGCAATGAAGGTTACAGTAACGTTGTCACAAAAGATTATAGAAGGTTGATGCAAACAAATATGAAGATCGGCACAAAGTCTTTTTAACCATAGAACCTCACCAACAGCATCGGCTAGACTCCGGTATTCGGATTCAGTGCTTGAGCGGGAGACTTCTTTTTGCTTGAAGGAGCTCCAAGAAATCAAATTAGCACCGATAAAGAAACAAAAACTGGTTGTACTCTTCCGATCATCAGGCGATGACCCCCAGTTTGCATCCGCAAAGCCTTCGATATTATTGAAATTTGAAACTTTGAGAAACTGTAGCCGGTAAGTAAACGTACCCTTAAGGTAACGAATGATACGTTTCAAGGCTGTCCAATGTATTGTTGTGGTGGCATGCATAAATTGACTTAGATTATTCACAGCAAATGAGATATCCAGCCTTGTTAGATTGCAGTATTGTAAGCCACCAATAATCTGCCGAAATAAATTACTGTCATCGAACAGCTCACCATCACTTATCGAAAGGATGAGATTAGAAATCGTAGGCGTGTCCACAGGATTAGTGTCTAACATGTTAGCCTTAAGTAGCTAGTTAGATATATAATGTTCCTGTGACATAAACATGGTTGAGTTGGAGGAAGTAATTTGTATCCCAAGGAAGTGGTGTGTAAGACCTAAGTTCTTTCGAGAAAAATGAGTACCCAGATAATCCATTGGAGAAGTAATTGCACTACTGTTATTGCCAATAAGAAGTATGTCGTCAACGTAGACAAGCATTATCAAATGAACTGAAGACTTGAAGTAGATGAATAAGGAAGGATTCGCAAAAGATAAAGAGAATCCATACTTGAGTAGTGCAGAGGATAGCTTGCAATATCAAGCTCGTGGAGATTGGTTGAGGCCGTATAAAGCTTTGTTAAGTTGACATACCAATGAGGGAGCCGAATGATCTATAAAGCCAGGTGGCTGTTCCATAAACACCTTCTCTTTGAGATTGCCATGGAAAAATGCATTGCTCACGTCTAGTTGTTTGATAAGCCAAGATTTGGAGAAGGTAACAGATAGAACCAATCTAATGGTAGTGTGCTTGATGACTGGACTTAACGTCTCAAAGTAGTCAATATGCTTCTGCTGATGGTACCCCTTAGCCAAAAGACGGGCTTTGTAATGACTAACCGAGCCATCATCCTTGGTCATAACTCGAAAAACCAATTTGCAGCCAATCACCAAGGCTTGTGAGGGAAGGGTAACTGATGTCCAAGTATTATTGAAGATAAGGGTAGTCGTTTCTTCATGCATTGCAAAACCCAATGAGAAAAGTGAGCAGAAGATTAGAAATGTTTTTCGACCAAGGAACATAAATTAATGAAAACTTGAGATACTTAGTCCTTAGTCTTAAGGGGAAAGAAACAAGTAAATCTACTAAAGTCGTCAATTATCAATAGAAAGAATCGAAAACCATCAATGAAAGGAGAAGGAGCAGGGCCCCAAACATCAGCATGCAGTAAATCGAAACATGCTTTTGCACGAGAGTTGGAAATTGGAAAAGGTCACTTGTGACTTTTACAATGTAGACAACTAGTACGATTGGATTGGACTCGATTAGTACTGGAATTTAGAGGACAAGAAGACAAAACAGACTCTAGAATTGAAGAAGCAGGGTGACAAAGTCTATCATGCCACACTGACAAACTTGAGATAGTCGCAGAGAAGACAGAGGAGACACAGTGGGCTAAAAGTGCGTATAAGTTGTTAGTGACTGGCCCCTGGTGAAGAATATCCTGAGAAGACAAATCCTGGATGATAAAATGTGAGGGGAAAAATGAAACACTAACAGAATTATTAAGCTTATGAACACTAAGAAGATTGTGAGACATATTGAAAGAGTAAAGAGTGTTAGGTAAGGAGAATAAACAACCTGAAGAGGAAGGGGCAGAGGAAGAACCGACAAAAGTGATGGGTAAAGACATTTTGTTGGCGACTGTAATATGATAGGAGCCAGGTACGGTGTTGGCTGATAAAGGAGATTAGGGTCAGGTGTGAAACGATTTGTGGCTCCTAAGTCGAGGTACCAGGGGAGAGCGTGAGATTGGAAGATGGGGAAGATAAAATAGGGAAGATATTTTCTATCTGGGAGGGGACGTGAGTTGTGGATGAGTTTTGGCTAATGGACTGAACGAAGGCAGTTGTTGGGTTTTGGGCTGATGGGTTAAGTTGAAAGGCTGGGCCAGAAGGATAAGGTGAAAGATGGACAGCAGACCTGGGTGTCGGTATGTAGGCTAAGTTGGATCGGTGGTAGCAGACCGAAGTAAGATGACCTCCTTTCTGACAGATTTGGCACCGAGGCCTGTAATTATTGGGCTAGTTGTTTCTCTATTGAGGGTGTTTGGACGCCCTAGAATCCCAGCTGTTTGGGGATTGTGAAAAATGGAATGATTTGGCGATAGTGAAGGCGGACGAGGTGAAAATAGAGCAGCACAGTTAACCACTGGAGCTAAGAAGGTCGGAAGACTCAAGGTTGAGGTACTCTCTTTTTTCCAAACGAACCTCATACGTAAGGAGAAAACTGTGAATGTTGTCGATTGAGGTTTTCGCTGGACGGTGCAAGATTTAAGTAATGAAATGGTTATATTCAGCTCCGAGCCCATTCAATAATGCTAGGATTTGATCTTTGACAGGAACAGATTCACCAATGGCTGCCAGTCTATTACAAATCGAGGTCAATTTGATAATATAATCTATGGCTGACAAATCCCCTTTATTCAAATATTTAGTCATCATTACTATTTGCTGTATAAAGTATTCAATTTGATAATATAATCTTTTTGTCTGTGGATGTAGCTAAAAGCTCTGCACATGTATGATTGCTTAAGAGCCAACAAGTCCACCTCTGCTTGGGGATTGGAAGCTCGAGTTCCCTTTTTGGATAAAGAATTCATTGATGTTGCAATGGAAATCGACCCATCGTGGAAGATGGTAAGCAGATTATGTGCTATATCTTGCCCATTCTATTCAGAGCGAAAAATAACATCTTCAACTCGGTTGCTTGATCAATCTCCAGATTAAACCAGAAGAAGGGCATATGGAGAAATGGGTACTTAGAAAAGCTTTTGACGATGAAGATCACCCCTATCTCCCAAAGGTGAGCCTCCCTGATGCACTGAGATCACGCTTATCTCTCACATGCTTGTAGTCTTATCATCGTTCTTCGTTGCAGCATATTCTGTACAGGCAGAAAGAACAATTCAGCGATGGTGTTGGTTTTAGCTGGATTGACGGCCTCAAGGCTCATGCTTCACAACATGTACTCACTCAGCCATCCAGTCTTTCTTGTAAATTTTCAAGTGATTAATCCCTCTGACCAACACTTTCAGGTGAGTGATAAAATGATGCTTAATGCTGCCCATATTTTTCCTCACAGACACGCCCTCCACGAAGGAGGCTTACTACTACAGAATGATCTTTGAGAGGTTCTTCCCGCAGGTAAGAATACTACTTTTGGTCTAGTCTGACTAGTAGAAGTATAATCCTTGTTTGGTTGGGCAGAACTCGGCCACGCTCACTGTCCTCGGAGGAGCAAGTGTAGCTTGCTGCACCGCAAAAGCAGTGGAGTGGGATGCCGCTTGGTCCAACAACCTCGACCCCTCTGGCAGAGCTGCGCTTGGTGTGCATCTCTCGGCCTTTAACCCGGGCCAGTGAAGTACAATGGGACTCCACCCCATTGGGCCGAGAGTTTTATGCTAACTTAGTTGCTTATTTTGTAGGAAACATAACCTCGGAGACACCCACGGAAGATGACCAAGAAAGGCCCAAGACGTCCATCACGAGGCTGGACACGAGCCTGACCGAACACGCCGGGCCGGACATGGCGGCCCATGACGCGGAGCGCGCGACCTTGACCGCACACGCCGCGACCTTGACCGCACATGCCGGGTCGGACATGGAGGCCCTTACCGCGGGACACACGAGCCTGACCGCGCACGCCGGGCCAACGACCACGAAGTCCACCTTGACCGCACACGCTGGGCTGGACAATACGGCCCAGGGCGCCAGAGACACGACCACGGCGCGCACCAACATCGCTTCGACCGGGCCACCTGACGCGGCCCACGCCGAGACCCATTAGGGTCTCGACCATCTTCAATAAGTGGCCGAGCGCCACATTTCTTTTCAGCACTTAGAGACTTAGAGAATGAAGAGGATCAAGCCTAGTCATCAAATGGACGGATTTCCAGCCCAAGACACTACCAAGGCCGAGGCCCAAGCAACACTTAAAGAAGCCCAAGGCATCCTTCAAATTTGACCGTGTCAAATCTTTAGGGATAAGATATTTCGGTTGGAAAATAACAAACAAGAGGATTTGGGGGGATTCGCACGCACAAAATCCCATGAATCTCGGAGATACATATCTCGGCCGAGCGCACCCGAGCGCACCCAGCAGCGCGCCCGCCAGCGCACCCGGCAGCGCACCGCACCCGCCTGCGCGCCCGACAGCGCACCCACGACGCAGCGCACCCAAACCACAACGCAATCCGAGATCCGCGTACCAAATCATCCTAGACGTCCAATTCATCTGATGGCTTGAGATTACTAGTTCTCTAGATTTACGTTTTCGTTTTTATCTATTTAAAGCACACTAGACTTTCTTGTTTACTTAGCGAATTTTTATCAATACAAGAGCTTATAGCCTTTTTGATAATTCTCTCAATCCGACGTTACTTCTCCGGTGAGTCATATCCGGCCAAGCTTCCGTCAACCCTTGTCAAAGCCTCGGTGCGTCATATCCGAGTCTTCTCCAAGGTCTACCGAATTTGGATACTTTGATTGCTCAAGTGTCCAAAGCGTCCGCCATCATATTCATCATCTGATTCCTCCATAATCCACACCATTCCCGAGCCATCACCAACCTTCCCGATCATCCGATCATACTACCCGTGCCATATCATTATTTTCACCTTCTAGCTTCCGCAAAACCCCACATTACCGATCATCCCATTTACCATTCACCGAACGCCCGAGCCAATCTAGCTCGCGCACACGCCCACCGTTCTTGACGTGCAAATCCCCTGCCGTTGCACATCAAGGCCGGTGCTATCAATGGAGCAGAGCCTGCCAAGTTAATCGAACAGCGTCCAAGGATGGGAGTCGGTGCTCAAAGTGTTGAAACTCAGAGCTCGTAATGTCGTCGTGTTGTCGGGATGCTACATGCTGCTTTGTTTTAATGTCGATTCGCAGTCATTGTAACCATATGACTTTCGTGTTGTCGGATGATTTCATTACATTTCTCTTTTACTTCATAATACCACGTTTTCTAATTCCATTTTTGGTAAATATCAATTTTTTTCCTATACTACAATGATAGATGTAATCCTCGAGGTTTAAAAGTTATTAATTGATGCATTTAATTTATCATGGTTAACGCCACGCAAACTCATGAATGATCGGTGTCATGTGAGTTCATAGTAAAAGCCACAAATGCTCATTTAAAAAATCTCATATCCCAATTGCAATGAAGTCATGCACTTTGTTAAAATCAAATGCTGGACACATAGTACAAGTTTATAAATCAAATTAAAGCAAGAAAGAAGTGTTTTTTCATCACAGCATAAAAAAGAATAGAAATAATCAACAATTTCATCAAATATAATCAACCATTAAGGAAATCTCAAAACTATAGTATCATGACCAAGCAGTGAACTCTGACTCTTGTGATGTAGATTTAACTGGGCGAAACACAATCAATATCACTTACCTCGACTTCTTAATTTAAAGTAATGCAGTTGATCAATGATATTCACCAAATTGGGTAACCTTAACATAATAAGTAAATATATAAGCTCAAATTAATGCTCCGTTTTAAACATATTTCAAATATTTGTATTTCGCGCTATACCAATCAAAATGTTACAATTCCAACGCCATTATTTTCAATAGAAGGCCCTTTTTAATTCATTAGAGGAACTCAAAGTTATTTGTGAAGGAACGATTTTAAACTTAATGGAGGAAATAATTTAGGTTTATTAGTTTTGTTGTGATTTTCATAATTCTAATTCTCTAAGGGATTAATGCAATCAATCAAAGAGAAGATAAAAAAAAAATACAACCGATTCGGTAACGCGGTTCGCTCTAACCTTTGCCTACGCTAGCATTTTAAGGCTCCATCTTGAATATTCTTTTATTTCTTCACTGAGAAAATTGTTATTGATTTTTAGGCGTTAATCAAATCTTACAATGACTATTCTTTGAAAATGACGTCACCCTCATTTTACTTGACTATTCATTTCGAAAGGTGTCACCTTTATTTCACATTTTTTTCATGAAATGAAAATGTTCAAAATAATAAGGTTACAGTTACACAAACCCACACAATAAAAATAACTCTCAAACAAAATCCCTCTGCATGAGTAGAATATTTGACTGCGCTTCTGCGTCGTTATTCTCGAGTAAAATCTTGGCTTCTTTGATCTACCTTTCTTCTATTTATAATTTGGCATTCTCTTGAGTTTTGATCGACATAAAGTTCATTTCTACGATCGAATCATTGTACTCGTTTCTAGCCATTGCAAATAGTCGATCGAATCCAATCGGTCATACGTTTTTTGGTTGACCGAAACTTTTGATCGACCTTAAGTTTTGGTCGCTTGATATTTTTTTATTCTAAATATTTTGGTCAACCTAAAGTGATTGTGGTCGACCTAAACCCTAAAATATACATATGAATTTTTTAAAAACAACTTAAACGAACTTTCAATTGAAAAAAATAGAAAAATACTTGAACATACATATTAGAAATATTAAATACCCCATTTAAAATGGTATTTCAAATAAAAAAAATATTGACACTAAGCAACTCTCCTTTTTTGATGATGACAAACTCATGCATATTAATTGATATATTTCTAACTCAATGATCACTCTCTCGTGCAACATGCATATTTAAACATTAACCACTTTGTCATAATGTAGGTATTCAACTTTCCCTTTATATATGCCTAAAACATATAATGCCTAAGGCAATCCCTCGTAACTTATGCATCATTCTCATCCTTTGGCATTATTAAAAATAAAATGAACAGAATAACTCTTGTATGTATGTCATTCCCCAAAAACATTTTAAATCAAAACAATGGGATATCATAGTCAAATTCAATCCAAAACAAAATTCCAAGAAACATATTCATGAAGATGATCTAATTCAATAGTGGTGCAATAATCCATATGTAAGTACACCTATTCTTAAAAACGTCTTCAACTTCAACAAAACCTCACTTGACACGTTGAAATGAGAGAGGAGATGAGAGATTTTGTGGGTGGTGTTGTCCACATGAGAAATCTTCAGCTCTTGATTAAACACAGAAAAAAAGAGAGAGATGCATGGAAGTTGAGTGTGTGGGTTGCAAGAATGTGACACGCATGCAAGCCTCCAAGTTTGCACCTATTCACTCACTCAATTTCATCATGAAAACTCCTCATTCAAATGGACACAATTAACCCTTCACAATTTACGAAATAACACTTAGGTTTTGAGTGCTTACTAAATTCTTAGGTTTTGTACACTTACTAAATGCTTATAATTTAATTGATTCTACTCTAATCTAACATACTATATCCATTGAAATCTATCTATAGATACTTATCAAAATCATAAACCTAATCTATATAGCTATATGTAACCCAAACAACAATAGGTTATATGATCAACGAAGCAAATTCTAAGTCATAACAAGTCCTATGAAAATATTTGTGTAGTACAAAGTTTCTTTTTATGTATGGAAAATAATTTGGACTAAATCCAACTCAATAATTTTATAAAGGATAATCTCTTCTTTTGCAATTATTGCCAAATGAATCATTAATTATTGGTCAATTAAGAGAGTAAATTGATATTTTTTTATCTTTTGGCAAATTTTACAACAATAATTTTTTTTATCTTTTAGTTTTCAACCCCGCGTTGAGACGCGACCAGGCCCCAAACCTTCTCAAAGAAAGCAGCAACCCACGATGCATTCTTCATTTTGGGCTTTGTGGTTGCCGAAAAGGGGCGGAGATGTGCCTTGTCCACACAACAACTTGCGCAACAAAATTGATTTGTGCAGGTTGATGTTAGAGTTTATGTTGTTCATTTTAAATTCTAGGATCAACATTTATTTTGATCAAATTTTCTGGAATGTAGGGTGAGAGGTGCCCTTTTTTTTATCAGCATGGGGGATTAGAGGCAGGGTTTCTTTGGTAAGTTCAATCAAGAGCTGACACGCCATGAGAAGAGATTTGCAAGACTTCCCATCAGGAGAGACATACCGTACTCTCAATTGGTTCTCGTCGTGTCCGCACTCAACTTTCCATCCTAGATACCAAAGATGCTTCTTTACAGCTTCACGCAAAGTGGGTTTTGTCTTTTTTCCAGATGCAAATATGCATTCAGTGATAGCACCCGGACAACATTCAGCTTGAGAAAGCAACTTTTCACATGCAGGCTGCCAAGTTATGGTCTTTCTGCCTCTTGGACTCTTTGAATAATTATTAATCCTTCTCATTAATAAAAAGCGCTTGATGGGCAATGGAGTTGACAGCATAAAATCCATCTGAAGGAGAAGTAAAAGGAATTATGGATTGAGGAAATGCAGAATCAGACAAAGTTTGGTTAGAGCTTAAAAGACAGTCATTATCCGTAATAAACTTCCTCTTGAATGGGGTAGACAATAGCTGAGTTTGGAGTGGTGCATATCAAATCAGGAGAAGAGACACTGAAACCAGGTGCTTCTTCAACAACGATAATAGAAGAACCAAGCATGCCTTTTGATCTCAAACTCTGACTGTTCAATTCATCATCTGATGAATGCCACACAGGTTTTACGGCATGAGTTTCTACAAAATCCAATTCAGTAATCAAATTAGAGACAGTAGCAGCTTCAGCTAACTCCACTCATACAATGGTTTCTGATAACAACGCCCTTGAGTTTTCTAAAATCTGGAGCATTTCATTCACAATTACGTTAAAGCTTTCACTTATTCAACAAGTTTTTCTCTTTAGATGTTCATTCGCTAATAGTTTTCGAACCCTTCTTTCCCAGCACACCATACCAAATTTGTCTCACAGATACATCAAGGTACCACTCTTGCTCATACTGCTCCATCAACTCAAGAATGACCAGCTCCCCCGTTGCTGCCAGTTTTCAGTAGCCTCATCCCAGTCCTGAGTAAAGCGCAATGCTTCAATTCCAATCTTGAGTTCATCGCCCAAATCTGGAGCACAAGAGCACCAATCTTGAGTTTCCATAATTTCTTCAAGCACGTAGAGCACCAAAGTTGTCAGAAGGTAACTCCGACCCACGCGGCGCGTGGTTCTCTGTAGTTGCTAATCGGTGTTTGAAGGTTTAACTCTCTCTGTATAAAGCCCTAGAGTAATACATTGATGAAGGAAGAAGGTATAATAAGTAGTTGATCAGTGTCGTTGCTTGTAACATTGTTTACGTAGTTGCAGAAGGAACGATGTCCAAAATCGATGTTGGTTTACGTAGTTAATCAGTAGCACTTTTTATACGGAGATTGAGAGTAATTTTCATTTTCCAAAAATAGTACTATTGTGCATCTCTAATTATCATATTTGATCATTCACTGTGTCTTCTTAGCACTTGGCAAAGGCCTAAAAGCAGTTTCCAAAACATGCTGGACATCACTCGACAAATTATTATTTTATTTTATGTGTTATATTTTTTTATGCTGGATGTATGAGATAGATTGAACTTTCAAGAAATAGAAGTTGCCTGCAATGCTTATTGTTTGTTCCTATTTGCTGCTAGGGTAGAACCAACTAACACCGAACAGACTTCGGTCTACTTCAAATCATGCTTAACCAGGCCAATTCCACCCATATTGCCAGTTCGGCTATCTTGATGCTGAAGACCTTTCTGCTTAGGATTGGCTTCCTGTGTATTTTATGAATAGTTTTCATTCCTTGTAAGAGAAATCTAAACCTTATTTTTTTTATTCATCGACTTCAATTGAAAATAAAAAAAAATATAATAAACAAGGAAAAATAAAGAAACAAGATTTATATAGAAAATTCTAAATTGGAAAAAGAATTATGGACAAAAGAGAAATTCACTGTGTTCAATGTACTATACGTATGCAATTATGGGTAGCATTAGCAGTTGTGCATGAAAAAATGTGTTGACAAATAAGTTTCTTTGTTAGCAAATGTTATATTTTTAGTAGTTAATAGAAGATAGATCGGTAGAAAACATTCAACCATATTTAATGAATTAATTTTAAACATAGAAACTATGTAATGCAAGTACGATGAAGAAGATTTGAATTAATTCTATTTTGCTCGTTGCACACTTCATATGGTACTTTCATAGATATGGTCATATGTAGAGATGGAAAACGAGCCGAGCCTAACGAGTCTGTCAAGCCTAACGAGCCGAGCTTAACGAGCTTTTATTAAAAAAATTTCAACTCGAGCTAGGTCGCGAGCCACGAGCCGGGTCGCGAGCCACGAGCCTAACGAGCCTGCCGAGCCTAACGAGTCTTAACGAGCCGAGCCTAACGAGCCAAATATACATAAATAATTTTATCTTATATAAATAATTATATTTTATTTATTGTAACGTCCCGTTTTATTTTACTTAATTTTTTTAATAAAGCCCATACAAATTGCATACATGATACACCGTCATTCATAAACATATTATTTTCTTTCATAAACTATTAATTTAAATAAATATTTAGTATTCGACATCCAAATTATGGAATTCTTCTAGTATGTCATCGGCTCGTTGTTGATCTCTCGTGACAGCGTCGTTCCGATTTTTCATACAAATGATTGCCTCTACGATATCTGGTGGAAGTCTTCCTCGTCGATCATCATAACACGTCCTCCTGGACTAAAAGCAGACTCCGATGCTACGGTAGAGACCGAAGGAGTTAGTAGATCTCGTGTCAACCTAGAAAGAATAAGATATGAAGTAGAGTTGTCTTTCCACCAAGTCAAAATATCAAAATTCTCATCGCAAGAAATTTGATAGTGGGTTTCAATATAAATATCGAGTTTATTTCTTTGTGAACTACAAGAATAAACATCGTTATCTAGTTCATCAAAAATGTCATTCAATAAATCTTGTGGAGGTCTAACACCGCCACTACTAGAACTAGAAATACTACGTGAAGAAGGAATAAAACGAGTAACATTAGAAAATTTAAATTCATAAGAAGAATATAAACAAACAATATTATTTTTTAATGTAGTACCATTAATTTTCGAAGTAATACTTAAATGAGAAGAAATTTTATCAATAATTAAACACACTCATTTTATTTTAAATCTAGGGTCCATTACACATGCAAATAAAAAAATATTATGTATGTCAAGCCAATATTTTTTAAATTTTGTGTACATTTTATCAAATATATCACAAAATTCATTAATTTGTCTATATTTTTTAAAAGTAGCCATTAATTTTAAAAAAATTGGAAGAATTAGATGAGTAGTGAGATAATAAATTCTCAAACATTCATTTGTAGCATCATAAAATCGTTTTAGAAAATCAAGAAATAAATTAGTAATGTCACAACTACTATGAATCTACGATAAATTCATTAGAAAGTAGCCGTTGGAGCTTTGACTCTGTAGTTGTTCCTGCGCGATTGACATAATCGTGGATCGGTCGACATAAGGTCCGTCTCTGGAACTTTGCATCGATTGACATAAGTTTTGAGCGGTCGACATAAGTTTTGTCTTTGGAACTTCACTGGTCGACATAAGTCTTGAGCGGTTGACATAAGCTCAAGACTTACATACTGAGCGGTCGACATAAGTCTTGTGACTGCCCAGCTGGGTGGGCCTGGCGGGCGGTCGACATAAGCTCAACCCTCGAGAATGTGATCGGTGAGTCATATCCGACCGAGTGTGTAAACCCTTGAGAGTGTGATCGGTGAGTGTTAAGTCTAAAAAAGACTTAATATTCACGTGATTTTAGTGGACAAATTGCTAGAAATCAGTAATAATTTAATTGAAATAATCGGATTTTCTTACGGATAATGCTGCAGCGATGCTGTAGCATCAATAACGTTGTTTTTACGAGATTTTGCCCGATATTCTGTATTTTTCTTATAATCACGAGATTTTTATTTCCATGCAATTACAGAGTATTAAGGAGGATATAAGCTGGAAGAATCAACGAAGAAGAGGGAAGAATCAAATCAAATTCAAAATTGGAAACAAGAATATCTTTGAAGATTTGGAAATCTTTCCTAATCTCAACCTCTTTCCAAACCGACCCGATTTTCTTCCCAAATCGTAACAACTCCCAGATTGGCTGCTGCTGCACGAAATATACAAAAAGAAACCAGAATACCACGAAGAAGGGTGTGTAGAATTGGAGAACGAGATTCACGATCAAGCTTCGGGCGTAAATCCGAAGAAGAGGTTTGCGGCGACGACTACGACGGCGGGGGAACGAGGCTGTGAGAACAACGGCTTTCGACGGCGAGGACCAAATTTCTCTCCTTTGCTTTTCGTTTTAATTTCCGTGAATTTTATGAACTCTTGATAGTTATTGGAGAACTATTTAGTTTTAATCAAAGTTTGAATTTTTTATGTTGATTTGC
>QAOC01039012.1:249654-292893 GCA_003255005.1 Begonia fuchsioides | reverse complement strand
GAATATTCTTATATTTTTTTTTACATAATTTTTGATACAATCTCTTATTTTTTGATCTTCTTGTAGACCTTCAGAATACTTTTTTGGTTGTGCAAACCAAATAGAGCGATGTCCTTGGGTTGTACCAAGTCTAAAACCAAGTGGATTTATTTTTTGTCCCATATTCCCCCATTATTATCCATATTATAACATGCAATATCCGTATATTTATTTATACATCTAGGTTTGTTCAAGCATAATATAGAGTATTCGGATCTTTTAAACCCTTCTTCATTTAAAGAAGATATATCTTTCAATACAATAGTTATACAACAAGTGAGTTGAAAAAACCAATATTCATATTCAAAAAAAAAAAAAAAATTTGCTTTCCCATAATATCTTGAATAAAAAAAAAAAGGATCGCACGATCAGATCACTCGAAACTACGTTCTAGATTTTGTCTTTTCATATTAAAAAAACCAAAAAAAATTATTTTTTATCCTTATTAACAATGAATAATCATCAGAGTTCTTTGATGATTAACAATAATGGTGAATGGTGTTGTGCCTTAATTTTTTTTTGACTCTGCACTAGTGATTTCACTATTATTAGTGAACAATAATGATTAGTGAATAATTATGGAATAATTCTTTTATATTCATAGAGATAGGAGACATAATTCACATGCACTTTACGAAGATCTCTTCCCTCTCTTCGGGATCGAACATCAATTGCAACGATTCGATAAACGGCTCATTGGCGTTCTAGTGCGTTGTAGATTCTTATGCAAGACCCACCCGTCGAGCAGGGACGAAAGTCGGCCTTAGTGATCCGATGGTGCCGAGTGGAAGGGCCGTCGCTCAACGGATAAAAGTTACTCTAGGGATAACAGGCTGATCTTCCCCAAGAGCTCACATCGACGGGAAGGTTTGGCACCTCGATGTCGGCTCTTCGCCACCTGGGGCACCTATAGGTAGTTTTAGACAAGTTTCTTTTGAAGTGGATACTTGAATGCCAAGTATGGCTCTTAATAATCTATCTTCGGGCAAATTAAACATTTCGACTTTTAATGGTGCCTCCAATAGAGATAAATTTCTCGATTAGGTTGAAAAGGTCGATAAATTTTTTTACCTTTACAACCATTCTGAGAAATTAAAGGTGCAATTGGCATCCTTGGAGCTTACGGATTATGCTAGCCTTTGGTGGGATAGTCTCCGAGCCCAAAGGAGGAGGGAACGGAAAGAAGAGATCACAACATGGCGGACCATGAAGGATCTCATATGAAAATGGTTCGTCCCGAGCCATTATCGTCAAGAGCTCTTCCTACAATTGCAAGGATTAAGGCAAGGTGACTCATCGGTGGATGAGTACCTTACGGATTTCGAGACACTTCAGATTCTATGTGATTTGGCCGAACCCGAAGAACAAATTATGGCGCGGTTCACCCAAGGCTTACACCGAGACATTGGTGACGTCGTGGAACTTCAACCTTTGGAGTCGTTTGATACTCTCATTCAGATGACTCTAAGGGTGGAGAGGCAAATCAAACGGAAGGGCAAAGTCGTAAGTCAACGCTTGGCCCCTAAGCCACCAACACCGTATCGGCCCGCGCCAAAGACCGAGGATCGGAGCCCAACTTCGAAGCTGTGGGCCCCAAAGCGAGACACAGACACCATGCCCCAAGACTCGGTAGGCGATCAGCCAAGGACCCGAGAAATCCGGTGTTTCAAGTGTCTCGGGCGTGGACACATTGCCGCTCAATGTCCAAACCGACGGGTGATGACCATCCTCGAGGAGACCGAGGAGATCGTGAGCGAAGACGAGCCGCACGCCATGGCAGAGGATGAACTGACCCCGGCCGAGGATGAAATTTGTCACGCCCAAGATGGGCCGAAATTAATGATGATCTGAAGGGTCCTTTCAACTCAGCCGCAACAAGAAGAATATCAACGGGAAAACCTCTTCCACAGCTGATGCTTGATCAAAGGCAAGGTTTGCTCGTTGATCATCGATGGCGGGAGTTGCACCAACTTCGCGTCCCGCGACCTTGTCGAGAAGCTCACGCTGGCCACTACCGAGCACCCGACACCCTACAAGCTACGATGGCTCACCGACCGCGAGGATGTCCGGGTAACTAAACAAACCCGGGTGGACTTTGCGATCGGTAACTACAAGGACACAATCCTATGCGACGTGGTGACTTGCTGCTCGGCCGGCCATTGCAATTCGACCGACACGTGATGCACAACGGCCACTCAAATCAAATATACGCTCAAGATGAACATGCGTAGCATCATATTGGCTCCCTTGACACCAGAGCAAATTGCCGAGGACGAGGCCGAAAGAAAAGAGGGGACGGCCAAGACGACCCTTTTTATGGGCCGAAAGGAATTGAGGCGGACCATCACCCAAGGAGGTCCGATCATCATGCTCTTACACTGAGAGCATGAAGATGATGGAGAGGAGCACATTCCCGAGATAGTCCAACCCGTCCTTGACTGATATCGAGATGTGTTCCCGGAGGAGCTCTGAGGGCTTACCACCGCTTCGCCAAATTGAGCACCATATTGACCTCCAACCGGGAGCCACGCTACCTAACCGGCCACCTTACCGCCTAAACCCGGAGGAAAGCAAGATCTTGCAAGAGCAAGTGCAGGAGCTTCTTGCTAAGGGTTATATACGAGAGTTCTTGAGTCCATGTGCGGTCCCGACACTATTAGTGCCGAAGAAAGACGGAAGCCACCACATGTGCAGTCGATAGCCGAGCCATCAACGACATCTCCATCAAATATTGGTTCCCGATGCCTCGACTCGACGACTTATTGGATGAACTTAGCGGGGCTAAGATCTTTTCCCGGGTAGGCCTTAAGAGCGGCTACCACCAAATCCGGATGCGCGAGGGCGACGAGTGGAAGACGACCTTCAAGACACGCTACGGGTTGTTCGAGTGGCTCGTCATGTCATTCGGACTCACCAGCGCCCCGAGCACGTTCATGCGCCTCATGAACCATGTGCTCCGAGAATACTTAGGCAAATTTATCATCATTTATTTCGATGATATTCTTGTCTATAGTATGGACATACCGAGCCACCTAGACCATTTGGAGCGGCTCTTTATTACCTTGCGGCGGACCAAGCTATTCGGCAACCGCAAGAAGTGCGCCTTTGTCCAACAGCGCATACACTTCCTCGGCTTCATCTTATCCGAGGACGGTGTCGAGGTAGATGACGAGAAAATCAAGGCCATTCGAGAATGGCCGACACCAAGGGGCGTCTCGGACGTCCGAAGCTTCCACGGTCTCACCAACTTCTACCGACGGTTCATTAAGGGATTTAGCACCATTGTGGCACCATTGACTGAGCTCACGAAGAAAGGGAAGGAATTTGAGTGGTCAAAGATTTGTCAAGCTAGTTTTGATGTGAAGATTTGTCAAGCTAGTTTTGACCACATCAAGACTCGACTTTGCGAAGCACTCGTGCTAACCCTTCTGGATTTTACCAAGGCATTCGAAGTAGAGTGCGATGCCTCGGGAACGGGTATTGGAGCGGTCCTAATCCAAGAGGGCCGCCTGGTTGCCTATTTTAGCGAGAAGCTCAAGGGTGCAACCCTTAATTATTCTACCTATGACAAGAAGCTCTATTCCTTGATCCGAGCCATTGGAGTATGGCAACATTACCTATTGCCGAGGGAATTCATCATCCACACGGACCATCAAGCCCTTAAATTCATCAAGGGCCAAGGAAAGCCTAACCGGAGGCATGCTAAGTGGATTGAATTCCTAGAGAAGTACCCGTACATCATCAAATACAAAAAGGGCGATACTAATGTGGTGGCCGACGCTTTGTCAAGGAGGAGTGCCCTATTCAACGAGCTTAAGGTGAGACTTTTTGGTTTTGATTGGATGAAGCAAGGGTATGAGGAGGATCCCGATTTTGGCCCCCGATTTGAGGCTACGACAAAAGGGGAATTAACAGGATACCACGTGACACTTTGGTGAGAAAACGACATGGGAGATGCTCAAGGAGCATTTTTATTGGCCGCATCTTTTTCGAGACGTGCATCACTTCGTGGAACGGTGCACGGTATGCAAGAAGGCCAAAACCCGAACCTTGGCTCAAGGGTTGTACCTACCACTACCGGTACCGGATCATCCATGGCAAGCACTTAGCATGGATTTTGTTCTTGGTCTTCCCCGAACAAGTCGAGGCAAGGATTCAATTATGGTGGTGGTCGACTGATTTTCGAAGATGACACACTTCGTGGCGTGTGCCAAAAGAGCCGAAGCATCGGTCATAGCCGACCTATTTTTCAGGGAGATCGTCTGCCTACACGGGATGCCACATTCCATCGTGTCCGACCGAGACCCGAAATTCCTTAGCACGTTTTGGAAGACTTTGTGGGCACGGCTTGGAACTAAGCTACTATTCAGCACGGCATTCCACCCGCAAATCGACGGCCAAACCGAGGTGGTCAATCGATCACTCGGTGCCTTAATACGGAGTGTGGTAGACACCAAGGTCACGGCATGGGACACACGGTTACCGTTCATCGAGTTCGCCTACAACCGTTGTCGCCATAATACCCGGGCATGACACCCTTCGAAGTGGAAAATGGATTTAATCCATCAACACCGACAGATTTGCTACCATTGCCTAGTCAAGAGCATACTAATCCCGACGGCCACGATAAGGCCGAGATGGTCCTAAAATTGCACGACAAAATTAAGAAGACCATCGAGAAGAAAAATGCAAAGTATGCCGCGGCGGCAAATCGAGGCCGCAAGGAGAGAATTTTTCAAGAGGGAGACTTGGTGTGGCTAAAGCTACGGTATTTTAAACAAAAGCACACCAAATTACTACCAAGGGCCGAGGGTCCTTTCCGGGTGGCCAAGAAAGACAATCCGAATGCATACAAGATTGAACTTCCGGGAGAGCATGGTATCACGACCACCGTCAACGTCAAAGACTTGTCTCCTTATCTAGACGATGAAGAGATAGATTTGAGGGCAAATTCTCAAGTACCCCGGGAGGATGATGTGCAACCGGAGCACATCACGGACATAGCCCCGATGAGCACGGGAGATTTGACTAACTTAGTTGCTTATTATGCAGGAAACATCGTCTCGGAGCTACCTTTTGAACATGATCGAGAACGACCTAAAGTCTCGATCACATGGTGTCAGACAACCCCCGGCCACGACACGCCCGACACACCGGACCATGACACCTCTGAGGCTCCCGACCCCGACACGACCGGCGCCCAGCTGGCGCCCCACGATCACGACCCGATCACCAACGGAAACTTGGTCGTCGGCTTTACCGAAGTCCACTCGGGCTTCGGCCCAAGGAAATAAGTGGGAGAACGTCCAGTCCAAATCTCTTGGATCGAGTGCTCACCCATGGACCTAGTTTCGGTCACATTTAGTTTTATTTTACTTAGCCAGTAAATATCCTTCGAGAAGGAAGAGAAAAGCAGCCCAAATATGAGGAACGCAGATCCCATGGGAGAAGGCCCACAAAGGACCGACATCGCCGACCCACGGTCAAGCCACGGCCCACCTTCGACCAACTAGAAGACCTTGACCAAATTTCATCGGTCACTTTACTTAAATCTTTAAGTATTTTGATTACTTGGTCAAGGAAAGAACAATGTTCAAATTGGCACGGACATATCTCTTAATGTCCGAAGAAGATCAACCGGGCACGCGCGCATAACCAACTCATGGAACCACCGGCGAGCCACAAGGGATTTTCATCCAAAGAATCTGCGCCCCATCTGCCAGAATCATCAGAAGATCACTCTACAACAACTTTTCAAATTGGCCGCGTGGATCCCTCAAAATCTGAGATAGGTTCAACCACCGGTTCGGCTTTTCGAACAAGCCCGCGCACACTTACGAGTCATTACCGATCCACCGAGGAACCAGACCACGTGCCCCTTTATGCTGACCACCGAGAGCATTTTAGAAGCCCAGGATTCAAATTGGCTCGAGCCAATCTTTCATTGTTCGGAGCTCATCCCACCCGATGCAACCTCTCGGTCAACCACGGTCACCCTAAGTCAAGACTAAAGATCAACCGTACATATCTTAATGAACCGAGCCTAAAGTCAACCGGAGACCTTCCCGAAGCTAATCATAGGCGTTCAAGTCATCTAAGGACTTACATTATCTTTCTTATCTTTTTAAGTTTTTAGTATTTAAGTGTATCAACCTTACACTTTAATGGTAGAGAGAATTTTAGTAAAAATTGTGCGTCGCACCTTCTTCCTAACCAGTCGAAGCTCCCTCCGACATTCATTCTCCGGTGAGTCATATCCGGCCGAGTGTGTCAACCCTCGAGAGTGTGATCGGTGAGTCATATCCGGCCGAATGTGTCAACCCTCGAGAGTGTGATTAGTGAGTCATATCCGAATACTACCGAGGTCTACCAAGGCGAATACTTTGATTACTCAAGTGTTCGCCTTGTCCAACCTCATCATTCATCACTAACCTTCCCGAACTTCAAAACCATTACCCGAGTTATCACCTTCCTCCACTAGCCGATTCACGGCCTTCCTTAATCATCTGAGCCATTCCATTGTTTCACCGAACTATCTCCACTTTTATTCGACCATTCCTCATTATTCCCTTCACAAATCGCTTCCGCAACCCAACTCTACAATTCGCACGAACCAAATTTCCTGTTTGCCGCACACGACCGCAATCCGAGCCCCGTGTGCGCGCGCATTCTTCAGATCACGGTGCGCCGACCCCAAGGAAAGCACATCAGGCCCAGTATCAATCCACGACCCTCATTACTCTTTTTCCACATTCTCCCCACGAATGAATCTGTAGTTGCTCCGGAGTTTATCTTATCCTCCACTTCCCTTGAACCTCACCAACTTATGTTTCTCTCAAATTTTAAAGATTACTGTGTATGCTCGTGTTGAGTTTTTGAAGGTGGCAGAGCGACAAGGAAAATATCTGGCAAATCTATTGAACACAATCGAAAAAGCCGGGGGAGGACACGCAGGTTATGCGAAAGACATGGGATATGGAAATCCCTTTGTGTACAAGCATCTTGGAAGCATGGCAACCGTTGGAAGACACAAGGCCGCCCTCGTGGATCTTAGACAGAGCAAAGTAAGCAAAGATATCCATATATATTACTCCTAGCAAACTGGACTTATGGACTTATGCTTCTTCTATGATGAGATTTTTGATAAAATGAGGCTTACCAGAGTATATTTTCAACAGGACGCAAAGGGGCTGTCTTTTGCAGGGGTTTTCAGTTTCTTTGTTTGGCGTTCGGCCTATTTAACCTGAGTTGTAAGCTGGAGGAACAGATTTTACGTAACGATCAACTGTGCTACGACCCTCGTGTTTGGCAGAGATATAAGCAGAATATAGCCATGTAAACCATCCTTACATTGCCTGCTCGAGTATTTCAACCACCTTCAAGTCATGGTCGATGAATATTGCTGTGAAACAGAATCCATCTCTGCAGCTGATCCAATAGATTTCTCAATCGCAGTTCAAGCAATAGTCAGGGCTGAAATTTATCCGACAAAACAACCATTCAAAATGTAATATATCTATTTCTCTAACTACTGTCTACTTGTAGGTGAAAGCTGTGCACTTCACTCTAAATTAGTGATTTCATTGCATAAATGTGATTTAACGAGGAAAAAAGAGCAAAGGATTACATCCTATGAAAGTCACGGCATGAAATGAGATGTTCAGATTACCAAGGGTCACTCTAGCTACTACTATCCATGGAGAAATAAACTAAAATCTTCACACTGTTTCCCACACCATTTGTCGGTCCAGAAGCTAAGTCCATATGTTTCCCACACCATTTGTCATTCTTGAAGAAGCCAATTGTTTAGCAACGAGGTCCTTCAACTCCATCTCTCCAGGAAACCTGCCTTCTCTCAGTTTGGAGAAGACCTGTATGAAAGAGATCATTTGTTTACAGGAAATTTGAAAAGGAAACAAAATCAAACCATGGTTTAAAGCCAAAATCATATTTACTAAATGCAGTCATTCATAACTATTAAAGCAAAATTGAACGAAGGAGGCGAAGAACATTAGGGAAAGAGATATCAAACTATGGTTTAGGTCTTACCAATTCGTGATTGAAGTGAACTTCGAAAGCCCCAGTACTCTTCAGGAAGTTTTGGACAAAGTTTCCGAGAAGCCAAGTTGTTGCCATAGCCCCGAATCTATTGGCGCGCAGAGTGTAGTACCAAGTAGGTGGTGTCATCAGTCCAACCAAGGGAAAAATGTGTTCTCCTGCCATCACAACTCCGATAACTCCTACCTGGGCTACTGGTACTAATTTGCTCAATAATCGCTTTGGTAAAGCGGGGGGATGATTTGCCAAGACAACATCTACTCCGGGAAAAGAAGACTGTACCATCTTCTTCATTGTCATGGCAGTTCCTCTGCCAAACCAACACGAAGCAATAAATTTCATATCATTAGTCCGGGAATTATCTAAAATAAAGGACAAAATGTTTTGGAACAGATATGACAGGTATGAACTCTAAAAAAACATACTATCACAAATCAGAGAAAAGTTGCAAAGGTGAACGGCATATCCTATAAGTGATTGCTGTATATTTGGAGGTAATATCTAAACTGCTGTTGAGCAATTGTAGAACCACATACACTCTCTTGCAGCTTCATTGAAAATTGTCAGTCCAAAAATGATAAATTTCCAGCCAAAGCAGTTTTTTTAGTAAGAAAAGAGAAGGAAATAGAGAAATGCCTACAAGCTGATCTTCAAAGTTTAGCGTTAATAACCGGCTGAATTTTTTTTAACATTCATCAAAGGTCAAATATAAAGAATTTTGTCAATTCCTGAGCCAAAGATGCTGATTCTTCAAACATAATTAATTATACTCAATATTCAACATGGTCTTAAGAACAAGTGCAAAAAGTGGGGCCCTTCTTTGTAAGAGCTAACTATCGATCAACTTTGACAGGCCGTCAAAATAAAAACCTTTCAAGTTTCAACAAAAAAATCAGGATATAAAATACTGTAAGACCATTATACGATCTGATACAACAACAAAGTCATTCCTTTCAGTTGAAATCTGATTTTAGTGATACGATAAATTACAGATATAATTCCTGAACTGGCCGGTAATTTCTAATAAAAGATCAAAACTAGCAAACAAAGGAATTGTGTTCCAGCAGATAAAATGAGAAAAATAACAGTGATGATCAAAGGGGAAAATTTACCGATATGAGCAAGAAGAACAGAAGTTGATATTAACCGTATGGCCGAACCCAATTCCTCCAACCCCACTGGGTTTCTGTAACACGCATAGTTCAAATTAGAAAAATACATAAAGATCAAAAACGCCAAAAAGAAAAGAAGATTGATGACCTGAGATGGAAATGCCAGGCTTTCAGACTGGAGCTGTTGGACATGGTGATGATGCTGACGGAGATGTAGGTGCGAAGGTTTAGCGGGTGGCGGCGGCGGCGGAGGAGTAAAAAGGTCAATAAGATCTGCAGAGAAGAGAAACAACGGCTAACCGAGAAGAAGCAACTGCGCCCGATCCATCTTCTCTGTGCCCACAACCCTTGGCTTTGGCTCATGTCTTTTGGGCGATGAGTCTAAGTCGCTCTAACCCTCTGTTTGGACACCAAGAATATCGTACCCTAGGCGCAGCTGAAATGGTACTGGTGTCAGTTTGGGGTGGGCATAACCGACCCAACCCGAGTAACCGACCCAATCCGAACGGATTCGGTCGGTTAAATTATTAAAAAAAACCCTTAACGGGTCGGGCAGAAACCCTTGGTGCGGGTTGCGGGTTGCGGGTCGGTGGCCCAACAGGGTCAAACCAAATTGTCCGACCCGTTGGGTTGTAAACAAAAACCCTAACCTCTCGGCGGCTCTCCCCCTCTTCAGTCTTCTCCCGACTCCCGACTCGCAACTCTCTCTCTTCAGAATAAGAGCTCATCTAGTGAGACATCAACCGCACGAGGTAATCCTGCAGCGAAGGTAATGATCTCTCATTATCTTTTTTTATTGTTTGTACTTTTGCACATTTTTCATCCATGATATAGCTGATTGCTTGTTGGTTGATCTTTCTTCTCTATTGACCACATTGTTAAATTTAGGCAATGATATCGATAACATCTGTCAACATTGTCTGTGATTTTGTTTAACTTCTAAATATGGTTTGCATGGTCAGGCTAGGTCAAATTGTTACTTTTACTCCTTCGATGTTTCAGTAAATAACTAGTATTGAAGCAAATTATTTTTGAAGATAGCTCTATTTGGTTTAGATTAATTCGCTGAGAAGATATAAAATAATTTCAAATTTGATTCCTCAATTTCAATTTGTATTACCTTGAACATGGTTGTGTTGAGTTCCTTACTTTTGTGAATTTCTGTCATTTGATTTCTTCATTGTCAATGAATGTTTAATAGAGTGTAAGTGTATGATATTAAGTATTAAATATTGCCACAGGCTCCAGAGACAAGCCCCGTGCCTCCTGCCCCAACTCTTGTGGTTGCTGCACCTTCGGCACCTGAAGCAATCTCAGCTCCGTGAGTGAATATATATTTTTATGACAATCTATATTATTTTTATTGAAATATTAGGGGTTGTAAGCAATTTCCTCAATATTTGGGCTAGGGGAAAGTACACATTGCATCTATCTTTTATTCTTGATTAATTTTTATCCTTTTTCAGGTGACCAAGCAAATTTTTGAATGGAAAGTGTGTCGAGCGAGGCAAATAACAGTGGAAAGAAAAGGACGTTGAGGTTGGATGTTTGGAACCACTTTACATGGGTCGAAGATAGTGATCCCGAAGATCCTAGGGCCAAGTGCAACTATTGTGGTCAATGATACGCTTGTCATACGAAGAGAAATGATACATCTAATATGTCAAGGCATTTGATCACGTGCAAAAAATATTTACGTAGCCAAGATGACAACCAATGAAAATTACCATTTACAAATAAAGAGGGAAAATGCTCCAATTTGAGTGTTTCAACTTTTACTCAAAAAGGCGGACGAAAGATTCTTGCAAAAATGTTAATCATAGATGAATTGCTTATGAGAATGGTAGAGTGGGAAGGTTTCAAAAGATTATGTGACTATTTCCAACCTTCTTTCATTGTGCCTTCTCGAAAAACAATTGCGAGGGATATCAAGGCAATATACAACCAAGAGAAAAGTCGACTGATAGAGTACTTCAAAAAAAGTAAGCAAAGACAATGATGGGTTGACAATGCTTCGTCAAATGACGTCGCCATCTCATACTTAGTAAAGAGTTTGAGACAATGGGAATGATTAGTTTTAGGTGGAGCTTACATTCACATAAGATATTTTGCTCATATCGTTAACTTAATTGTCAATGATGGGTTGAAAGAGCATCAAGCTTCAATTGGTCGAGTTCAAAAGGCCTTAAAGTTTGTCAAATCATCACCAGGACGATTGCAACAGTTTAAGACTTGCATTGATCTCATGAAAATTACATTCAAAGGAAATGTAACACTACATGTGCCTACTCGATGGAACTCAATGTATCTGATATTAGAGCATGCTGAAAAGTATGCAAAAGCATTTGAAAAACTTGAAGGAACTGATAGTCAGTTTTTGTCGTACATGGGAGAAGGAGGACCTCCTACCGATGAAGAGTGGACAAACATTCGAGAATTTTGTAAGTTCTTGAAACTTTTTAACGATGCAACGATCACAGTTTCAGCTTCGTTGCATGTGACTTCTAATATGTATATTAGTGAGGTTTGTAAATTGAAGTTAAGTATCCAAAAGTATGTTGACGGTGATAATGAGTTGTTGAGACAAATGACTATTGAAATGCAGAATAAGTTTGATAAGTATTGAGGCAGTTTCGAAAAGATCAATTCTCTCGTATTTTAGCTATTTTGCTGGACCCTAGGTGCAAAGCAAAGATGTTGAAACATTGTATGACCATTCTGTTAGGTAACGATCGAGCTGCTAAATTTATGCAAGAAATTGAAAATGTTGTTCAACGACTATATGCGGAGTATAAGGGCGATTCGATTTCAAACTTATCAAGCCCAATCACTGAGAATGTAGGAAATCTTTCAAATTTCACTGATATTCTCTTGCATACATTTTTGGACAATTCAATGATGGTGAGACTAACGCCAATATGTCAGAATTGGATGAATACTTGAGTGAAAAACAAAAAAAATACATTAACAAACTAGACATTTTAACTTGGTGGAAGTTGAACGCTCATAAATATCCAATTTTGAGCGAAATAGCAAAAGATGTGTTGATAATTTCAATTTCGACCGTCGCTTCGAAATCAGCTTTCAGTTGTGGTGGGCGAGTTGTTGACTCATTTCGGACATCCCTATTACCGAAGACCGTTGAAGCTCTTATATGCACTCAAAGTTGGATTCGTTCCAATACTCCAATTTTGTTTGAGCCTGTTAAAGATTTTGAAGCCATAGAAGAATGTATTGTCTCTTAAACGACTCTCTCACACTACAATATATAACTCATTAAACCTATTAATTGTGAATTTCATGTATTTTTATTTCATAAATTGCAGCTAACAATGCACAGATTGACAACGAACCCGAAGGCTTTACGACGATTATTGAGTAATACTTTACTTATTAGTTACTAGTTAGTAGTTTGTTGTGTTATTACTTGAACATTTATTTTGAATGTTGAGTTGATGAATTGTTTTAGAATTTTAATGTGTAATTGATGCATATTATTATTATGTTCTTAATTAGATGAATTGAATAGTTCCTTTTGAATGTTAACTCGATAGATTGTTTTAAATTTTCAATATGTAATTGATGTAATATGTTATTCTAGAATTGTTGGGAAATCATTAGTTTTTAGGGAATATATTCATTTTTTTTTAAAAAACCGACTACCGACCCATGCCAACCCGAACCCGAACAGGTTGGGTCGGGTTCGGGTCATCTTGGTAACCCAACCCGAACGGGTTACCGAGACTGTTATTATCGGGTTTGGGTCGGGTCGAGGTTCTGGCCAACCCGACCGAACCCGACCCATGTCCACCCCTAGTGTCAGTGTTACTCGTGAGTGGGATAACAATGAATTCGATTAGACCTATCATTAACCAAACCTATCATTAACCCAAGTTAATGAAGCTTCTCAAAACTAATAATTGTAATATTAAAGTAAGACACGTTGTGTTGTTTAATCAAGATATTTAATAGGGTAAATATCAATTAGCCCCTTGTACTTTGAAGGTACTTGCAGCTATCACCTTGTAGTTTAAAACTCGTCAAAAAGTTCTTTGTACTATTTAATAATTACAACAGATACCGTCCCGTGACGGTTCCGTTAAAAGCTGGCATGTGCATCTCACATGCAAGTGTCGACCGAAAGTACTCAACCTCTCTATGGTGTCGACCCATGTTGACAAAACAGAGAGTATTCAACTTACGTCGGTGAATGTGTCGACCGCTTGTCCATGGTGTTGACCGAAAGTATTCCAAAGGGTTCTATTGTGTCGACCCCGCCTCAATCCTGGGGTCGACCGAAAGTATTCTAAAGGGTTCTATTGTGTCGACCTCTCCTCGATCCTTGGGTCGACCGAAAGTATTCTAAAGGGTTCTATTGTGTCGACCTCTCCTCGATCCTGGGGTCGACCGAAAAAATGAGGGTTGTTACAGAAGGTCCCCGAATCGGGGTTCGAAGTCCCCGTTTCATGAAAAATCGACGAACGGGGACTTCCAACCCCGATTCGGGGACCCCGTTCTACTCCGAATGGGTCAACACCTTGTTTAAAGTGTCGACCGCTCTTTGATGATATCCGAAAATATAAGACGAAACTTACTGATTTCAGAAAATATATGTTTTAGTGGGTTGTCGGCTACGAATTCACCCACAACTTCTTCATATGAAACGCAGTAGACAAAATAAGGAAGAGATTGATACCAATTACATAGAATTTGAATAAGTAAAGAAAGAGTTATGAGCCCCGAAAGTTAGGTAAAAAACAGAAATAAACGAGTACTTCCAACCCCGATTCAGGGTCCCCGTTCTAATCTGAAGGGTCCCCGAATCGTGGTTGGAAGTCACTGTTTCATGAAAATTTGACGAACAGGGACTTCCAACTTCGATTCGGGGACCCCGTTCTACTCATGATATCCGAAAATATAAGACGAAACTTACTGATTTTAGAAAACATATAGTTTAGTAGGTTGTCGGCTACGAATTCGGCCACGACTTCTTCATATGAAACGTAGTAGACAAAATAAGGAAGAGATTGATACCAATTACATGGAATTTGGATAAGTATAGAAAGAGTTATGAGCCCCAAAAGTTAGATAAAAAATAGAAATAAACGGGGACTTCCAACCCGATTCAGGGTCTCCGTTCTAATCCGAAGGGTCCCCGAATCGTGGTTGGAAGTGCAAGTTTTCATGAAAAGTTGACGAACGAGGACTTACAACCCCGATTCGAGGTCTTCGTTCTAATCCGAAGGGTCCCCGAATTGTGGTTGGAAGTCCTCGTTTCATGAAAAGTCGACGAACGGGGACTTCCAACTCCGATTCGGGGTCCCCGAATAGAAGGTGTCGATCGCTTATTGTCTGCTTCTTAAAGGGGTCAACCGCTTATTGAACTTCAAACGAACGGGGACTTCGAACCCCAATTCGGGGACCCTTCGGATTAGAACGGGGATCCCGAATGGGGGTTGAAAGTCCCTGTTCGTCGAATTTTCATGAAAACTTGCATGTGAGATGCACATGCCAGCTTTTAATAAAACCGTCATGAGATGGTATCTATTGCAATTATTAAATAGTATAAGGGCTTTTTTGACAAATTTTAAACTATAAAGTGATTGCTGTAAGTATCTTCAAATATAGGGGACTAATTAATATTTACCCTATTTAATATAATAGAGGGTGGATTAGATATTTTCGTTTCTCCTTAATTAAAATATTAACTATTTATGTTCTTATGCCGGGCTGAGTCGACATAGAGAGTCAAAGTTGGAAAGTCAAAATCCGAGTCCACGTCTACCGTCTTCCACGGGAAATTCTTTCTGACGACCTGAACTGAGCAGCTGCGACCACTGGATTGGAGTTCATTCGATTGCCTCCAATTCTCTAAAACCCTTTTCCGAAGAATTTGCTTGCCCTGACATGGCGCCGTCGGCACCACTCACGGCTTCTGCGGCGGTGGAGTCGATTAAATGTTCGCTGTCGGAGCTTTGTGCAGATGAAGACCACCGTAAGCTTCCATTCTTATACGAGAATCCACGTCAATTTTGCGGCTACGCCCGACGTCTCCAGCTCGCACTCAACCAGTTTCTCTGCTCCTCTTCGTCGCCGGACGATTTTCCCGCTGCCATACAGACCGCTCTCAAAGGCATCGCCTGCGACCTTGCGAGAGGTCTCGAAACGGTGTCGATTTACTGGAGTAGAAGCAAGATCTCCGTCTTGATCAACTGCGTGGACCTGTGCGCATCGCTACGGGAGAGCACGGTAGCAATTGGGCAATGGCTAGCCCTAATTTGTGTTCCTCTCGACAATCCCAATCTTCCCAAGAAAATCTCCGATCTCTCGCGAGATATGAAGCAAGCTCAATTTAGAGTATACCTCTACTTCTCGCTGCCTATGTCTTTCTCTAGTTTCCCTCTCGTATTTAGTCTATTTGCGGTTGCAGGTGACTCAGAACGAAGAGAGAGTCCATTGCACGCTAGGGAAAGAAGGGGAAGGCAGGCAAACAAGCAAAGCTGTGCAAAGCGCTGTAATCATGGATTTATCCCGAGCTCTCGGCGTTGAGCCTGACAATCACGCTGAGTTGTCAAATCAAATAAAGTTGCTAGCCAGGGATGTCTGCAACTCAAACAATGTGTCGGAAAGACGAATTTTGGCATCGCTTGAGAAAATTATGAAGAGTTGGTCGATTGAGCCGAGGATTGTGAGCGGGAGATCGAATTTCAACCATACCGATGAGGGTCCCATGTTGCCGTTCACCAATTTCATCTGTCCATTGACGAAGGAGGTGATGAAGGACCCGGTGGACTTGGAGACGTCCCAGACCTACGAACGAACTGCCATTGAATACTGGTTCAAAAGATGTATTGACGACATTCGCGATCCCACTTGTCCTGTGACCGGCACCGTGCTCAAGTCTGTAGATCTGAAGTCGAATATTGGATTGGCCGGAGCAATCGAGGAATGGGTGAATCGAAATGTTGAAATCCAGATAAAATTTGCTGTGAAAGTACTCACCGACAAGAACTGTTTGCTGGAGGACGTAGAGAGAGTTCTGAACATCATTTATAGAATTTCCGAAGAACATCCTGTTAGTAGATACAAAATTCGAAATGCACAGATCGTGCCCTCCATTGTTGCATTGCTCAAGAATTCTTCAAAGGATATTAAATCGCCTTTGCGGAGTGAAGCTCTTATGGTTTTAGCTTCCATGGCCAAGGATGAAGAAAGCGAGGTAAGCGTGAATCTGTCTTCCTCGTCAATCCGTTACATTAGCCATAAGATATTTCTCAACCTATAGTTCTTCCTAAAATATAGTGCTAAGCCCATAAATATTCTCATCCCAAGAATATATGTTACAGTTTTTTTGAAACTGCAGAGTGGTGTTTGTGTTAAATTTTCTAGAAAACGATGCTTGAGGAAGGAGTCACCAGATTGGCCGTACATGGTCTGATTGGGAGCTCAGAGAAGGAGAGAGAATATGCTGTCAAATTGTTACTCGAGTTCGCCAGCACCGAAGCTTCGTGCAGAAAAATTGCAGCCGAGAAAGGAGCATTGGTCCTTCTCTGTAGCATGGCGGCAAATAGAGACCATCCTTCTCTCTCCAATCTGGCAGAGGAGGTCTTATGTCGTTTGGAGGAAGTGAAGGAGAATATCCAGCAGCTAGCAGCCGCAGGGCGATTCGAACCTTTACTCAGGCGGCTGCAACAAGGTTTTACTTTTGCCTCGGTGTAATTATTTTAGATTCAGGCTTTCAGTCTCTCAGAAGAACTTTCTACTAGATATCCGAGGCTTTTCTATGACAGGAACCGACGATGAGAGAGTAGAGATGATAACTATGATTGGTGCAATGACTCTGACGAATAACAGTAAAGAACGAATCGCTCGACAATGTGGGAAAACATTTGTTGAGTTTCTCAAAAAGTCTCAAGCAAGGTCTCCAAGCTTGAAAGCGTTGCATAACTTGTCAGATTTTGATGATAATTCGACCATTCTTATCGACGCCGGGCTGCTACCAGCTCTTGCAGAAGTTCTGTTTGAAACTAATAGCGTTTTTCTTGAAGTTATGCAAGATAAAGAGCTTGCAGCTGCAATAGCTGCAAATGTTGTGTCGAATCCCGGACACTGGGAATTGGCATCTGCTAACAAAGATGGGGACAAAATGCAATCTGAATCAGTTGTTCATTTGTTTCTAAGGCTAATTTCCACTGTTTCCAGTCCATGTCAAGCTTCTATTCTGCACATTCTGTGTGGAATTCTGTCATCTCCCCATGCATCAGGTAATCCGTTAGGTTATCCCTAGAACGAGTAATCACTTCTTTTCCTTTCATAGGCAGGCAACAGAGAAGAAAAAGAGAGAAGAGAAAGAGAGAATAATTCTGGAAAGACTTGATTCATGTCTCAAACCCTAAGGACTAAGGCCCATTTAAATAGACTCGATAAATCTACCTCACTAATTATAAATTACCTAAAATATCCTTAGACTAAGATAAGACTTATCTCTTAGACTAAGATAAGACTTATCACTTAGACTATGATAAGACTAACTAAGATAAAACTTATCCCTTAAACTAAGATAATGCTAACTAAGATAAGACTAACACGAGAAAGTAGTTTTTAAGACTTTCTAGACTCGTCTAGTATACTGTTTTCTTACGAAAGCATCTGTAACATCACTCCCCTTCGCGAAGCTCGAAAGAGAGAAATTCTTGACGAAATGCCTGAAGATCTTCCCAGGATGACTCCTATGGAGGTAAACCGGTCAACTGCAGCAATAGCTACCAGTTCCCGCGGTTAAGACATGTCTGAAGGATGGTCGTAGGTTCCAAAACAATAGAACCCTTTCGAAGTGGTGGTAGAGCAACTTGTGCAGGTGGAATGTCACCCTTAAAAGGTTTTAAGAGACTTACGTGAAAGATGTGGATGGGGCAACTTTCTGGTAGCTGAATCCGATATGCAACGGAGCCATTGCGCTCAAGTATCTGGAATGGGCCAAAGAACTTTGGTAATAGCTCATGGAGAGCAGTCTTGGCGAGAGTGCGGCGACGAAGGGGGTGAAGGCAGAGCCAAACCCAATCATCAACTTGAAAGATAACCTACCGATAAGATTTGTCATACTGGACTTTCATACGGTTTTGTGCCTGGGCGAGTTTGTCCCGAACGTGAATTAAAGCAGAATCGCGCTCTTGTAAGGCTTCATCAACAGTTGCAACTTTAGCAGTGCTCAGTTCATAAGTAAGTAGCGTAGGAGGAGTTCAACCATAAACCACCTGAAAGGGAGATGTCTGGATAGCCGAATGGAAGGATGTGTTATAGCAATATTCCGCCCACGGAAGCCATCGAATCCACGATTTGGGTTGTTCGCCAACTAAGCAACGAAGAAACATCTCCATTGTATAATTGAGGACCTCAATTTGTCCATCGCTCTGTGGGTGAAACGCTGAAGAAAGAGTAAGTTTAGAACCTGCTAGTTGGAATAATTCTTGCCAGAAACGGCTGGTGAAAACCGGATCCTGATCACTAACAATGAACTCTGGAATGCCATGGAGGCGCACAATATACTCGAAGAATAAACGAGCCACTGACAGAGCCGAATATGGGTGTGACATGACAATAAAATGAGCATACTTGGAAAAATCCACCACCACCAAAATAACAGACTTGCCATCAGAACGTGGCAGAGCATCGACAAAATCCATAGAAAGATCTGACCAAACAATATTTGGAAGGTCCAGTAGTTGCAGAAGGCCTCTAGGTTGTAGTTGTTTACACTTGTGGCGTTGGCACACCAAGCAAGCTGACACATAGGAGACAACCGAGGCCCGCAAGCCTGGCCAATAAAAGTCAGCCCATATTCGAAGAAGAGCTTCTAGGCCCCTTCATGCCGAGAATCATGAATTGCTCCCAGGATAGTGCGCGTAATAGGAGAATTCGGACATACATAGACACGCTTATTATAGAATAGTAAACCATTTGCGATAGTCCATGCAAAAGATAATGCCCCTGTAGATACACGCTCGAGTAAGAGACCTGTGGCATCAGAAGAGGCCCTATCACGTCGAATCTCCTCTAGAATAGAAGTAAATGGCCGAGAAATAGCAAGGAGCTGAGGTGACGGCTCGTCACGACGTGAGAGAGCGTCGGCTGCGGCATTAAGCTTTTTGGACTTGTATTTGACAGAGAAGTCATAGCCAAGCAATTTACTGAGCTAGTGCTGCTGAGGAGATGATGCAATCTTCTGCTCGAGAAGAAATTTCAAACTATAGTGATCTGTGCGATCAATGAATTTCCGACCCCATAAATATGGCCTCTAATGTTGGATGACTTGTGCTAATCCGATCAGCTCACGCTCATATGCAGCCAAAGAATGATGACGAGAGGCGAGAGGGCGACTGAAATATGCCACCGGGTGACACTCCTGGTGAAGTACAGAGCCGATGCCGGAGCCTGAGGCATGACACTCAACAATAAAATCCGAGGAAAAGTCCGGCATCCTGAGAACTGGTGCATGAGACAGGGCGCTCTTGAGCGTGTCAAACGCCCGTTGAGACTCGTTCGTCCAGTGGAAACCATTGCGATGGAGAAGTGCCGTTAAGGGTTCCAAAGTGCTGCCATAATCTCGTATAAACTTTCGATAATAACCTGTTAGGCCGAGAAACCCTCGTAGAACTGTCACTATAGTCGGAGTAGGCCAAGAAGAAATGGTGTTGATCTTATCACAGTCAACTGATTCCCCTGAAGCAGAAACCGAATGTCCCAAATAAGCTACCAATGCAACGCCAAACGCACATTTGGATCGTTTAAGAACCAACCTGTGTTGACCTAATAATGTTAGAGTGATGCGCATGTGGCGACAGTGATCAGTAAGGGTGCGACTGTAGACCAAAATATCATCAAAGAAGACCAAAATAAAATGGCGAAGGTGATCTGCGAAAACCATGTTCATAAGGGCTTGAAAAGTTGATGGTGCATTGGCCAGCCCGAACGACATTACCAAGAACTCGAAATGGCCATGATGGGTGCGAAAGACAGTCTTTTTAATATCCAGGGGATCCATCCGTATCTGGTGGTAGCCTGAGCAAAGATCAAGCTTCGTGAAGATGGTGGCTCCGTGTAACTCATCAAGTAACTCATCGACTACTGGAATATGGTATTTATCTTTAATAGTTCGCGCATTAAGTTCGCGCATTAAGTTCGCGATAGTCGACACAAAATCTCCAAGACTGGTCTTGTTTCCGTACTAAAAGAACAGAGGCAGAGAATGGCGAGCGACTCGGACGGATAATTCCCTGTCGGAGCATAAGTGCGCACTGGCGCTCAATCTCGTCTTTCTGAATATGCGGGTAACGGTAGGGTCGGACGACGACATGGTCGGTCTCCTGTGCGAGGCAAATACGATGATCGCATGAGCAAATAGAGGGAAGCCCAGTAGGCTCGGTGAGCAAGTCTCCAAAATCCTGTAGCAGCTCAGAAATATCAGTAGAGGTGTCGGTAGAGGGAAAAACTGCTAATGTCGGTGCTGGCCCTGGTGGTATCACTGATAAAGTGACTGGATTGCCCTGTCGAGTGAAACGAAGGGTGAGGGTATCGAGGGCCTAGAGTCTGCATCCATTGGACGCCAAGAACCGCATTAGGGCATGGTAGGGGATCACAAAGAAATCGGCCTTGAAGGAGATTCTGGAGATAGCAAACAGAATTGCGCGGCAAGCTACCAAACAGCGAACACGTTCACCATTATCCACAGATACTGACATCTTGATTGCAGAGGTAGGTTGAAGCCCCAAACAAAAGTTATGCGTACTGCCTGTATCGGCCAAGCTGCAGAGGACTTGAGAGTTAAATAAAGTTGCCAATGTGAACGCAGATGAGCCGGATATGGTGTTGAGGGAGATGGTAGGCTCACTAGAATACTCCTCTGGCGGATCCTCACTCTGGTCGGCCTCGGGATCAAAATCACCATCCAGATAAATGAACAGATTTTTGCATACATGGCCACACGTGAAAATCTCATCACAGTTGAAACATAGGCCCTGAGCCCTGCGATCTATCATCTCTGCCTTGGTTAGGCGTTTAAAAGTTGACACTCCTGATGGTTTGGGCGGAAGGGTGCTCGATACTCGTTAAAGTGTAGGGGGGGTCATGGAGCTCAACTTCCACGCGTAATGGCTCGCTCAGTCCTGCTGAGAATAAATTCAGTGCCTGGTCAGGAGTAACTGAAAGAGCTCTGGTGAAGAGGCTCTCAAACTGTTTCTGATATTGTGCTACTGTTTCGGTCTATTACAGATCAACCAATTCCCCCAGCGTATTCTTTCGAGCTGAGGACCCGAAGCTCTCAACGCATGATGCCTTGAAGTGATCCCATGATAGTTCTATATACCCACTGCGAAACCGTTCAAACCATTCAAACCAATCTTCCGCCTCATCGTGCAAATGGAAAGAAGCTAGACCGACCCATCCATGAGAGGGATATTCTGGCTGTAAAAATAATTCTCGCAGCGCGTAAGCCAACGACGAGAATCAGTTGATCCGTCATATGAAGAAAATTCCAATCGGGCTCGTATCGCAGGTCGTGTACCCTCGTCTAAATAAGTGATATAAGGATCCTATGTGTCCGGGGCTGTTAACGGATAATCTTGGCGATGGTCGGAAACTGCCGGAATGCCTGAGCGGTAATGGTGACTCGATAGGAAGGTGTCGTTTGGTCCCTGGGCAACTCCCCCAAACAATGGAGGTTGACCCTTCAAAAAAATAGGGGCAACTCCCCCAAGAGAGTCTAGTAGGGGGTATATTGGTAATTTGAAGTTACTTGATCAGGAGGCCAAACAGGGGCCCTTGGAAACAACTCAGACTCAATCCTTGGCCCATGCAAGAAGGAATTGTCCATCGTTGCTGTAGGTACCACCGCGACTTGGGTTGAAGACGTGAGCGTTGACATGGGCGGTGGAACCAGGGTTGTAGAAACTAGCGTCGGCAACGGCACTAAGGGCGGGGGAGGGAGGCTGCGTGAATCGGCAGCGTGTTCGGTGCTAATGAGGCTGATGGCGTTCGGTTTTGTGTGGGTGGTGCGGCTGGTGGCAGAGAGTCATGGCTGCCGGATGACGACGTACGAAATTGAGCCATTAGGGTCTCGTGGTTCGCTTGCGCCCGCTCTTCTTGATTTTCCATAAGTTGCATCATCTTTTGCATTAACGACAACATCATCGACGACTCTTCTTCCTTAATTGACGTAATTGGAGAATTTGCATCAGAACTTGATAAGAGGCACGACTCTGATACCAAATTGTTAGGATCTTCGTCAAGGAGTTTATCCCTAGAACGAGTAACCACCCATTTTCCTTTCATAGGGAGGCAAGAGAGAAGATAAAAAGATGGAGACAAGAGAAAAGAGAAAGAGAGAATAATTTTGAAAAGACTTGATTCAGGTCCCAAATCCTAAGGGCTATGGTCCCTTTAAATAGATTCGATTGACCTACTTGACTAATTATAAATTACCCTAAATATTCTTAGACTAAGATAAGACTAACTAAGATAAGACTTATCTCTTATACTAAGATAAAACTAACTAAGATAAGACTTATCTCTTAGACTAAGATAAAATTAACTAAGATAAGACTAACACGAGAAAGTAGTCTCTTAGACTCTCTAGACTTGTCTAGTATATTGTTTTGTTACGAAAGCATATGTAACATAATCACAAACTTTAAGCTTTTAGTTTCTTAGTAGAGGCAGGGATTGAAGGTGGTAAACAAGAAAGGAAATGAGAGTTGACTGTTATTCTTGAATATTATCATTCTTACCATTAGAAACATTTTACTTTGGTTTTTTACAATGTCCATATGTTGTAAAATATGCAGATTTGGTTGCCTCCAACATAACTTCCGGGGAAGGTATCAAAGAGATTATTCCATTCCTCGACTACCCGGAAGTTGAACACAGAATTTATGCGTTTAAGATTACGAAAGTTCTTTCGAAACTGTTTGGTCAAAGTCTAATTCACGAGCTTAGACTTTCTAAGAAGCTCTTGGTGTTCAAGGAGAAGCTATTAGATGACCAATCAACAGATGGCGAGAGATCAGATGCAGCCTCTATCCTGTCAAACCTCTCATTTTCTGAGGATGAAGCCAAAGAAATTTTTGACCCGAGTTTCATGAAATGGGCAGCAAATACACTAAAAAACCTCTGTCGAAGATTGAATGGAAATATCTTGCGGCCAACCTCGAATTTGCTCGAGGGGCTCCTCGGCCTCTTGCTTCCCTTCACAAGGAGCCTCGATCCGTCAACTCTTGCTGTGGTCAGAGAACATCAACTCATGGCTATTTTTAACGAGCAGCTAGGCCTCGCTTCAAAGCCTAGTGTTCAACAACTACTCGTTCTTGGAATGAGAAACCTGTCGGAATGTGGAAGATCACTAGCTGCCAGCAACTCCGAGCCAGCACCGCCCAAGGGATTCTGCTCTCCATTGTTCTTTTTGTGTGGGGCCGGTTCTTCAAAGCCTAATACTTGCCCAATACACAACATTCCTTGTGAAGCAGACAACCAATTATGCCTGCTAAAAAGCAACTGCATAAGACCCTTGGTGGGTCTTCTCAAAGACAACGATACGACTGTTCAAATCGCTGTGTTAGAGGCGCTGTCCACTCTCTTCTCCGACACTTCAAGCAGCTCAAAGCGAGCCATCAATGAGCTCGAAGAACTACGGGTGGTGGACGGTGTAATCTCCCTGTTCATAGAATCCCGACCTGGGGAGATTCAGGAGAGGGCTGCGTGGATCACAGAGAAGATTCTGAGGGTAGAAAGCTCTACCCATCAACACTCTCTTGATCAAACTCTAGTTAGGGCATTGGTTGAAGCCTTCAAACATGGAAGTCCTAACACAAAGAGGCTTGCTCAGGATGCTCTCACCAATCTCAAGCAGTTGTCAGTGGTAAGTGGAATGCCTTCGAGCAGATTGCGGTAGTGAAATCGACTCGTAAATCTAATTCAGTCCTAAAATCGAGCAGATAGAGAGCATTGTTTCTCATCTTCAATAGATTTCCAAAACACCTGTTCATTTCATTTATTCAGTGCAACTTGTAAGAAACTCTTCCTCCAGCCAATGTGAGCTTTTGACAGTTTTTTAGTCATTCCGCTTAGGAGTTTAGAGTCAACTTTTGAAGTTTACCCAACCGACCTTAAAGCTTCCATTCATAGAAAAACAACTGACACTGAATTTTAGAGGACAGTCTTAGTTCGATCTTGATTGGATTCAGTTACAGTTTCAATATTTCATAGAATTAATTTTAGTTTATTTTCATGCTTTCAAAACCATAAAATAGTTGGCACAAAAAACCTTATAATTTAAGCTATCTTTGTTAAACCTTGGATGTCATTTTAACTGTGTGCAACCACACATACACCAGCGTGAAGCTGATGTCATTTTAATTACGGAGATGGGTTCACTTGTTTCCAACATGATTTAGACTCATCCCTAATGCGGGTTTACTAGCTGAATTCGGGTTGTTTGTTCTTAAGTTGTTTTGCACCCATTCGAAATGTGAATGACCAAAAGGGTTCCAACTATTAGCTATTGATAATCCAATGTTTGTTTTGTTAACAAGGAATAGTTTGTTGATTTGTTTTACAATTCGTGTATCATCTTTTATAGAAAAGATCAAAACATTTTTCGTAGGCATTTTTATTTTTACTTTTAAGATTGAAACTAAATGGATGTACATAAAGAAGCTTTCCCAAAAGACACGTGAGTTTGATGTTTCAACAACGAGAAAAGCGTCTAAGTACAAAAGACGATAACAAAATACTTTGTCTACCTTTTTATGTTGAAAAAAGAGAGACGAAGTAGATGCAATTTCTTGACATGTTAGCTCATGTTCATCGGAGAATAAGCTTTGTTAAACATTGGTTGACATGTTATCGTTGTGCGACCGCTCGTAGACAGGGTCACTTGTTTCCAAACATGTTATAAACTCGTTTCAAGCGTGGATATACCGGCTGAGCTTGAGTTGTTTGTTGTTAAGTTGTTATTTGAAGTGTGCATGCCCACAAAGGAGTGAGCTATTAGCTATTGATAATTTAATGCTTGTTTCGTTAACCAGTTATCTTTTGTAGATTTATCGAACGAAGAAACAAGAACTAGTCAATTTAAATAGTGTTTTATCATCAAGGAGAAAGAATTAGTAAATACATTTTTAATCAGAAAATAATCAAAATTTTCTTTTTGATTTTTCAACCTTTGTACGTTTGGTATTAAACAACTGTGTTTCGTATAGTTTGGAGGGTCTGCGTGCAATATATTCATATGTTATTTATTTTTCATGCAAACTATTCTTCTGCTATTTCTGATGTATTAGTGGTGCAGCTCTTCGTGGCATGTTCTCGTGGCAGATTCGTTCGCGTCCGTGCATGTTTCGACAGCAAAAAGGAGAAGGCTGGGGGTGGTTTATACTTGGTTGGAGTGAAGATTATAATGCGACATAGAGGGAGCTGCAAAAAGATTAGATTAAGCAGAGATATGCCAATAAAATCTCCGGCGCATAAGCAAAGAGATGGCTAGGGAAGGCGCCTGAAAAAGAGGAAACCTAAACAAGGGGAAGAGCACCGCAGCCGTCCAGAAAAGGTGGCAGCGTCGGATAAATATAGCAAACTTGGAAATCCATTTGTGCTGAATCTCTCCATTCCTTCTTCTCCCCCCCAACGGGCCTCCGAGGAAGCAGGTGGTGACCTTCGCAAAGGCTCTCGCTCGCTCTGCAATGGAGGAACCTGCAACTTACTCTCACAATCTTCGTTCCGAGGCGAACGGGCCCGACCCGGGTGACGGAGAGTTCGATCCCAGCGCTGCCCCGCCCTTCCGAATAGCGGACATTCGGGCGGCGATTCCGAAGCATTGCTGGGTCAAGAATCCATGGAAGTCCATTGCGTACGTTCTGAGAGACTTTGCGGTGGTTTTCGCGTTGTTCGGAGCTGCATTTTGGTTTGATAGCTGGCTGCTTTGGCCCGCCTACTGGGTGGCTCAAGGAACAATGTTTTGGGCGATATTTGTCCTGGGACACGATTGGTAAATCTTTTTCTCATTGATTCTGAATCGGATGGAACCCCTTTAAAATGTGAAAACGACATGTATCGTCTTATATTGGGACTGAATTTCTCTTGGTTTTTGGACTTGCAGCGGCCATGGAAGCTTTTCAAACAATCTAAATCTCAACGCTTTGGTGGGGCATATTCTGCATTCGTCCATTTTGGTACCATACAATGGTTGGTGGGTAATGTGTTCTCATGAATTTTGGTCCTCTGATTCAAGAAATTAATAATTTTAGGAAAACATCTCACTTTTGCGAATCAAACAGGAGAATCAGCCATAGAACACATCACCAAAACCACGGACACATCGAGAAAGACGAGTCTTGGGTTCCGGTAGGTCCGCCATTGGAGTCTTTTGAAGCTTCTGATTATCGCTTTAAATTTACTGTCGCTCATCGTTGTTTTTCTTCCCACAATCATTGCCAGTTGACCGAGAAAACGTATAGGAGTCTGGATAAAAGTACACACACGCTGAGATTTACGCTCCCTTTCCCTGTCTTTGCATACCCTTTTTATCTGGTGAGAAACAGATCTTCTTTCTGATCTTTGTTTTTCAAATTAAGCTTCTGAAATGTGAACTTGCTTGTTCTGCCGTTGGGTCTGCAAAAATTTAGTGGAAACGAAGTCCAGGAAAGGAAGGATCCCATTTCAACCCATACAGCAAATTGTTCGCCCCAAACGAGAGGAAAGATATCATCATTTCAACTCTGAGCTGGAGTTTAATGCTGGCTTTGCTGCTCTGTTTATCTTTCGTCTTCGGCCCTGTCCAAATACTCAAATTCTATGGAGTTCCTTACTTGGTTCGTTGATTGTCCCTCTGCTTTTCTCCTATTTTTCATGCCAATTCTACTTTTGGCTTTCTGCAACAACTGATTTGGATTTGCAGATTTTCATTACCTGGTTGGACGTTGTCACATATCTGCATCACCATGGCTATGATAAGAAGCTTCCTTGGTACCGGGGGAAGGTTCTGAATCCAAGACACTTAGTCTCAGTTCATGCGAGTTTGGTATGGAGTTGTATGCGGGGGGTAAAGGCTTAGCTTGTGCGGTTTTTGCAGGAATGGAGCTATCTTCGAGGAGGGCTGACGACAGTGGATCGTGACTATGGAATGTTCAACGCCATCCAGCACCACATCGGAACCCACGTCATTCACCATCTTTTCCCTCAGATCCCGCACTATCATTTAGTCGAAGCCGTAAAGCTCGAGCATTTCTTCTTTTTTGGGATTCATATTTTTTAGGTTCTTGACTGTTTCAAGTTTACGTTACAGACGAAGGCAGCAAAGCCCGTGCTCGGAAAATACTACAGAGAGCCGAAAAGGTCAGGCTATTTTCCGTTTCACTTGGTGAAGAATCTGGTGAACAGCATCGCAACAGACCACTACGTTAGTGATCATGGCGACATAGCTTTCTATCAGAGAGACCCTCTCGTTCATAAGTTTCCCCTTAGAAAATCTGAATGACGCTTTGAGTTCTGGTCGGTTCAAAAGCATGGAAACAAGGTTTGGGTCGTGTGATGATCATCAGGGCAAACATCTTTTTTTTTTCTTTTTGTTTTTGGTTTCTAGCCAAGAGAGCAAGCGAGCTTCATAGCTCAACTTTTTGTCGTCGTCGTTGTCGCGTGGGCGGGGTTTCTGAGTTTGAACAGGGGGGGGAAGGAGAGAAGAGAGACCCTTTTCATATTTATTTCAATAACGGAAGATGGATGGAGGCCTTTTGATTATAATTTGTATTCTTATTGGAACACAGTTAAGATTACAGATGAATGCATCGTTCTGTCTGTTGGATGAATGAGGTGATCGAAAAGTGAAAAAAAACCAGAAAGATTTAATATTGTTTGTCTGACAGTTAGGGCTGGGACCCGCGGGTACGGATCGGTTTTTGCCTTAGAAAAAAACCGACCCGGCAGGTACGGTTATCTACTTTAAAAACCGTCGGTTAATCAGTCATCGACTAAAACCAACCCATAACCGACTCATTTATCGGGTCGGTTATGGGTCGGTTTCGGTTAATAACCGTTGTCAAAACAGCGGTTTTAGACCGATTTTTCTGCCGATTTTCTTCTAGTTTTAGACCGATTTTTCGTCGAGTTTCATGCCGATTTTCTACCTAATGCATATTCTTCCTCAAACTACAAACACTAACATAACATATCATACAATATTTCTTAACATATGTCACCTAAATAGTAAATACACAGCAAATTTGCAAATAAAATTAATTAAGCATGTTCTACAACACAAACATAACATATCATCTAAATAGGATAACAAACCGAATTAATGTATAACCTCCACATTTGATAACCAACACATGACGTTTCAAATCCAAATAGTAATGACATACTATAAATCGAAATAGTCAATCTAAACAAATCTAAAGCTTATCCTAGAAATGTGAAAACAATAACTATATATCCAAGTCCAAAATAAAGTAAAATAACGGATGAAGATGTCTCACCTCACCTGTAGTAGAAAAAGAAAATAAAACAATTTAGTCATATGAACCGTTAAAATTTAATGGAAACATAGTTGATAATCTCTTCAAATAATAAAAATTACCATTTTCCAGTAGATCGATAGAACCATCGTCATGAATAATCATATCTTTGATGTCTCTAACATATCAATCAAATCTAATCATAAAATGAACACAACATAATTATAAGTTAGAAAAACTAATATATTCAACTCTGTCTATCTGTTACTTCTTCTAATGATTCGCAAGCACTACTCTGTCTATCTGCATTACGAATCCAACTTTCAAGACAAATAATACTTTCTACTGTCTTGGGAGCTAACGAACTCCTAAAAGAATCTAATATTCGACCTCCACAGCTAAAAGCTGACTCTGAGGCAACTGTTGAAATTGGAATGGCGAGAACATCTCTTGCTATTCGACTCAAAGTAGGATAGTCTGCAGCGTGCCTTCGCCACCAATGTAGCAATTCCCCATCATCGAATTCTTCAAGTTTTGTAGACAAATAATTGTTGATTTCATTTGTGTGCCCAAATTCACTTGCACGATTGATCTCTGCTTTAAATGTAGATTGTACTTCAAAATCTTCAACTACATTCAAACATTCGTCCTCGATGTCAAGAGGGATTGGTAATTGCACTTTATATTCACTGTACAAAAGTCTAATCGTACCATCCAAAGCTTTGATAATATCATCAGTTTGCTCTAGTGAATGTAACTTCAAGAGGCAATGTCTTACAAACTTCAGTTTGAACCGTGGATCAACCACTACAGCCACGTAGATGAAGTGATTCATTTTTGTATAATCTCCCCAATACTTTTCAAATTTATTCTGCATATTCAGTGCCGTAGATCTCAGTACTGTGTTGTCACTTCCCACATACTTTTTAATTATAAGGTGCAGTTTGCATAGTTCTGCAAAGAATAGATTCGCTGTAATGTGCAATGTCGATGAAACTTTCAATGTAACTTCATAAAATACCTTCAATAAGGACAAAAATTCTCGAACGACTTGCCAATCATGGTCACTGGGCGGGCTCATCAAGATGCCATCTTTGACAAATTCAGAAATATAGTTAATGTCACATTCACCTAGTTTTGCAAATGCTTTTTCAAATTTAGATGCAGTCTTCAGCATCAAATACGTCGAGTTCCATCGTGTTGGCACATCAAGACACACACTATTTTTGCATGTAATGTTTACACTCTCAATGCAAGCTTTGAATTTTTGCATTCTCGCAGGAGAAGATCGAACGTACTTCACCGCCTTCCGTATCTTGTGAATTGAATCATTATGCTCTTTTAATCCATTTGTAACAACTAAATTCACGATATGAGCAACGCACCGAACATGCATAAAACTTCCATTCAGCAACAAAGGCTTCCGTTGATTCATATTCTTGATCAAGACATTCAGAGCAATATCATTACTAGAAGCGTTGTCAACGGTTACGGTCAACACTTTATCTATTTTCCAATTTAGCAAGCAGGTTTCAATGATTGAAGCAAGCGTCTCTCCTTTGTGATCAGGAATGACACAAAAATTTATGATCTTCCTTTGCAAATTCCAATAAGTATCTATAAAATGGGCAGTCACCACCATATAGTTTATATTTTGTACCGAAGTCCACGTATCAGTAGTTAGACAAATGCTTGAAGTCAATTGTCCAAAGAAGCGTTCTAACTTACTACTTTCACCCACGTACATCTTGAATATATCATTCGCAAGAGTTTTGCGAGATGGAACATGGAGCTTGGGCTGCAATTCATTTAACAGGTCAACAAACCACTTTCCTTCTACAATACGAAAACGGTAACTCTTCCATCACGATCATTGTAGCAAGCTTCTGCCTACATCGATCCTCATTAAATATCTTCAAACTCATTGAAGATGATGACCCAGACCCTTCTTTTTCTGTTTCCAATTTTCCAAAAAATATTGTCTTTTGTTCCTTCCTTTTTGTATTTTGTGATATTTCGTAAATTCTGGTGTGTTCCTTCCTTTTTGTATTTTGTGATATTTCGTATTAAATTTCAATAGTGCGAATATTATTATATTTGTCTTAGTGTTGAGGAAAAATATTTGTCTGGTTAGTGGCGAATTATACTGTGTAAGTACGTTCTGTCTAGGAGACTTGTATTTAAGTGTATCTGTTTATGACTCTCCAGTCTTTCCTGAGAACATACTTGGAAAGGTAATTCTGTCTAGGAGACTACTAAGAGCGTCTTTTCTAGGAATTATCCTAATTAATATTTTTCACGTTTGTTTGGTTAACCAGTTTTCCCTCACAAGTGATATCAGAGGCAAAGGTTCGACCTAGGCTATTTTGGAAATTGAATAGTATGGATGATTCATCTTCAGCAACAAATCCAAATGTTGCTTCAATACGAAATTCTTCAACAATGCTGACTAGGACAATAATGTCAAACTCAAGATTCTCGATAGAGTTGTTTGATGACACTAGTCATTTCAACATGTGGCAAGGTGAAGTCCTCGATGTTTTATTCTAACAAGGGCTAGACATTGCCATAGAGGATGAGAAACCAGTTGAAGTTATAGAGGCTGATTGGAAGATGATCAATAGTTTAGTGTGTGGTACAATTCGTTAATATCTTTCAAGAGAACATAAGTATACATTTAAGAATGAGACTTTTGGAAATAATTTATGGAAGGCATTAGAAGACAAGTTCATGACGAGAAGCAGTCCGAATAAACTTCTCATGAAAAAGAAGTTGTTTTGGTTTCAATACCAATCAGGTACCACAATGAATAATCACATTACAACATTCAATCAACTAGTAACAGATTTGTTAAACCTGATGAAGAATTTAAAGATGAAGATTTGACTATGATGTTATTGTTATCTCTTCATGACGAATTTGAACACTTCGAAACCACTTTGCTTCACGGCAAGGGAGATGTATCTCTCGATGTTGTTTGTGCTGCTTTATATAGTTATGATTTGAGAAGGAAAAATAACAAAGTAGCAGTTGACGAAGTGTTAGTAGCAAGAGGCTGCTCACAAGCCATGAAGCAAAGTAAGCAAGAAGAAAAAGATAAATCAACATCAAAAGCAAAACTGGAAAAAGATGAATGTGCCTTTTGTCATGAAAAAGGACATTGAAAGAAACATTGTCTCAAATTACAGAGGAAAGAAAATGCTACCACAAATGCAAATGTAGCTGAGTGTGATATTGATACTGATCTTTCTTTAGTTGCTGAATCATCTTAAGCAAATATAGCAGCCGTCAAATTTGATGAATGGATTCTGGACTCGGGTTACACCTATCATATGTCTCATATCAGAGAATGGTTTACTGACTTTGAAGAATTTGATGGTGGAGTTGTGTACATGGGCGATAACAGCTCCTGCCAAACAATGAGAATAGACTCAATCCAGTTGAAGAATCATGACGGATCTATCAGAGTTCTGACCGATGTCCAGTATGTGCCAAACTTGAAAAGGAACCTTATCAGCTTAGGAGCATTGGAGTCCAAAGGCTTAGTTGTGACAATACGATATGAAGGTTTGAAAGTTACATCAGGTACACTCTTTGTGATGAAATGTGTTAAAAGAGATAACTTGTTTTACTTTAACGGAAGTATAGTTATCGGGTCAGCAGCTACAGTAGTAGAACACAAATCATCTGGAGTAACAAAGTTGTGGCATATGCGTTTGAGTCATGCTTGTGAAAAATCCTTACAAATTTTTATGAAGCAGGGTTTGCTGAAAAGTGAAAAAGCATGCAAATTGGAGTTTTGTAAGCATTGTGTTTTGGAAAAGAAGAAAAAAGTGAAATTTGGAACTGCTATCCATAATACAAAAGGTATTCTGAATTATCTTCACTCAGATGTATGAGGATCATCTAAAAGAGAATCATTAAGAGGTAAATGTTATTTTGTTATATTTGTAGATGACTTTTCAAGAAGGGTTTGGGTTGTATACCATGAAGTCGAAGGGTGAAATGTTTGAAATTTTTCTTAAGTGGAAAACTATCATTGAGAATCAAACAAGAAGGAAAATGAAAGTACTCAGAACAGATAATGGAGAAGAGTATAAAAGCGATCCCTTCCTCGAGTTTTGTCAAAAGAATGAAATTATTCGTCACTTCATAGTTAGAGAAACGCCACAAAAAAATGGTGTTTCAGAACGTATGAACCAGACATTAGTTGAAAAAGTTCGGTGTATGTTGTCTAATGCTGGGTTGTGATGAATTTTTTGGGCCGAAGCTTTGCATATGCACATCATCTTATCAATCGATTACCATCATAAGCTCTTGGTGGAAAAATACCATTGGAGGTATGGTCTGAAAAACCTGTTAATGATTATGATTTCGTACATATATTTGGTTCTACTGCATATTATCATGTTAAGGAATCAAAGTTGGATCCAAGAGCAAAGAATGCTCAGTTTATGGGAACCACCTCTGGGATAAAAGGATTTCGTCTTTGGTATCCAATAACGAAAAATGTGATATTTAGCAAAGATGTTAGTTTTGATGAATCTTCTATGATAAATGGTGATGTTCAGGAAGTAAAGAATACTTCGGAGCAGATGAAGTTTGAAAAAATGTGGTTTGATCAAACTCAATAAAAAAAAGTTTCTTGTAACGCTTAAGAAGTTGAAGAGAAACTAGATGAAGTTGAGTCTTCAATCCAAGAAGTACAACAATCAGATCCAATTGCAACAAGGAGGGAGAGAAGAGAGGTTCACAGACCTATTAAATTTACTGACATGGTGGCTTGTGCACTTCCAGTAGTAGGTGAAAGGGTCATTAGATGCAAATGGGTCTATGGAAAGAAAGAAGGCTTCTCTGACAAAGATGTTTGTTACAAGACGAGATTGATAACAAAGGGTTATTCTCAAAAGGAGAGAATCGACTACAATGAGGTATTATCTCCAGTTGTTAAAAATCCTGGAGACATGTTGACCAATGTGGTAGCAGCAACCAAGTTTAAACATTTTTTAGACTTGGTTAATACCCTGAATATTGAGTAGGCGCCTGAAGGCACATTTGAAGGCATCACCAAAAGATCATTCAGGAGTTGGAGAATTGAGAAGATAGTCTATACAACAAAAAATCGTAAAGGTGGAGATTGTTAATTAATTGTCGATTTTATTGTTAATTAGTTGCCTAACTTTTAGAAAATTTGTTAGATCTTATTGAAAACCACATCGAAAAGTTGATGAAGTTTAACGGGTTATCAAAGCTATAAATAGCCCTTAAACTTCTCTAGTTATTATATCTCGAACATTCGTATCTCTTAGTTATTGGAGAGTGTCATCGTTAAGATACTTCTCATTTGAGATGACCCCTTTAATTAGGGATTACTAAGTTATAATTTTTGAAGAGATTAGTGGAACGTGGTGCCCGAGGACGTAGGCAATTTGCCGAACCTCGTAAATTCTGGTGTGTTCCTTCCTTTTTGTATTTTGTGATATTTCGTATTCAATTTCAATAGTGCGAATATTATTATATTTGTCTTAGTGTTGAGAAAAAGTATTTGCCTGGTTAGTGGTTTAATTGTACTGTGTAAGTACATTCTGTCTAGGAGACTTGTATTTAAGTGTGTCCGTTTGTGACCCTCCAGTCTTTCCTGGGAACATACTTGAAAATATAATTCTATCTAGGAGACTGCTAATAGCATCTTTCCTAGGAATTATCATAATTAGTACTTTCCACGTTTGTTTGGTTAACTAGTTTTCCCTGACAGCTTTTTCCCCGTCAGCTGTTCCTATTGCAAATTCTTTTAAGTTTTGAATTGCAAAGCCACCTCCCTCTTCTCTCTCTCTCTCGGGATGAATTTATTGCTCTCTTCCTGTTCTTCATCTTTGTCCAAAACTCCTCTTTCCGGCTGTCTAGCCGCAGTATTTCAAAATTGTTTTTGCTCTGGAAGTTTGCCGACGTATCCTTCTGATCAAACTGCTGATGAATCGAATGCGTTGAATTTGATTGCTGCCACGAAGATGGAGAACAATGCTGCTATTGGTGTATTCGCAAGGCTTATGGAGTTGCATTCACTTCCCGAGATCGACATGGATCAAGCACAATCTACTTCGTATTCAATTCCTCTCTCCCGATCCATGAACTTTGTCGATTATTTGTGCGAAAGATCAAGGAGCCAACATCGAGGAGAGAAATCAATTGTGTCTTGTCTAAAATTTCACATCTTTATGAACTCTGAAAACGAAGAATTCTTGATTCTCAGCTTCGAGAATGCAAAAGAAAGCGAAGAGTTGAGAAGAAAGAGATGCAATTCGAAAAGCAGGGAAAGAAGGAGAGAGAAGCTGCCATCGAAAAAGAAAGAGGAGGAACCATAAAAGGTGAGTAGAAGAATCTCAGCGGATTCTACAATTCATTCCAAAGATTGGTGTGGAAGACCAAAACTTTCGAAAAATTCATACGTACTCATTCACCACTGGCAAATATCCTTTGATCGGAAGTTGAGAACCAAAGCCACCAGGAATAACGAGGGGGTTAAATGGAAGAAGCCATTAACAATACAGAAGATTCGAGTCTTGATTCTGTTTTCGATCGTTGCCAGTTCCTCGACGACCCTGAACTTCCAACATCAGCTCTCTCTCTCTCTCTAAAACTTCTCCATTCAAGTCAAGTCTTTTTAAAAAAAAATTGATGAAGATGATTCAATCTGGGCTGGACTCGATCCGGGAAGAAAAGTGTCTCTTGGGTCAAGCCTATATTTATGGGCTTGACCACTTATGTCCACTAGGGTATCTTAACCTAAATAAAAAGAAAATGGAGCTGCTAGGTTAAGTGAGAGAGTGAGAACAGTCTTGAAGAAAATATAGAAAGAAGAAAGAAATAAAAAAGGTGGTTCAGATTTTCTGCACCAGAAAAATCGATTTCTGTTTTCTTCATATTCAACCGTTGGATTTGCTTGAAATTTCGACAGTAGCGTTGGGACACATAGATGTACGTTCTGAACGGTGAAGATTGTATTTTTTTTTTCTAAAATTTCCTGTTGGGATAAAAATGGCAATTCAATTTTTATCGTCGTTTATCCTTTATCTCTTTATTTGTTAAATCCAAGATTGTTATTTGATCTTGATGAGTTATTGTAATCCTCTAGCTAGACGATCTAGAGAGAACTTGGTGTACCCATTATTAAACATAATGGATGTTTGATTCGTTAGCTCCTCGCCTGTGGTTTTTACATTCGATTTGGAGGATTTTCCACGTTAAAATATTGGTGTCTCATTTTTGTTTATTGCTTGATTATTTGCTTATATTTCATTGATATTGCTGACTTGAATTTGATATTCTCATTTAGCACACAAGAATTTGGATAATTAATTTTCAGGTTAATTATCTGATTGTTTCCCAACAATTGGTATCAGAGCACAAGTTTGATAACGAAAAGAACAGATAAAATTCTGTGTTTTAAATGAAAGAGCATAATTCTTTTGGAATGATGAAATTGAACTCAAGGAATTACACTATTTGGAAAAGGAAGATGTTAGATCTTCTTTATTGTAAAGATCTATTTATGCTCATGTTAGGCAATGAAAAGCCAAAGAAAATGAGTGATGATGATTTGGTAATTTTGCACATGAAAGCTTCCGCTACAGTCAGGCAATGGGTAGATCCCAATATATTCCATCATATCACGGATGAAACCAAAACAAATACTTTGTGGAAAAAGTTAGAGACACTGTATGAGAAAAACACGTTCAGAAACGAAGCGTTGTTAATTAGAAGACTTGTGAATTTGAAATTCGAGGATGGAAAAAGTATGACTGATCATACAAGCAACTTTGTGGGATTAGTTAATCAGTTGGCCGAAATGAAATTGAAACTTGAGGATGAGTTGCAAGCACTATTCCTTCTGGGTAGTCTACCGGATAGTTGGAAAACTTCGGTTGTCTCATTGAGTACTACAACACCAAGTAGAACATTGACCATGAAGATGGTTAAAGATAGTTTACTCAATGAAGAAGCAAGAAGAAAAGAAAAATGTGAATTTTCTTCAGATGTACTACTTTCTCAAAAGCCTGCAAGATGTGGAAGAAGTAAGAGTAGCCAACCACAGGGACATGGTAAACATGAAGAATTCAGGGGAAAGTCTAAAAACAGAAAAGACTTCAAATGTTTTCACTGCGACAAGCCAGGTCACATGAGGAAAATTGTAAAATTTTGAAGAGAGAACTTGTAGAAGCAAAGAAAGAGGAAGCAGAGACTAATGCAGTGAGCCATGAGAGTGAAGCTAGTATCGTTTCTGACGACAATTGTGTCAGTCTGCTTTGCTAGGATATTGACTCGGTGATTGATTCTGGTGCATTGTTTCATGTTACTCCTCACGGTGATTTCTTCAGTACATACTCTTCAGGTGATTTTGGTAATGTCAAGATGGGCAATAGTAATGCTTCAAAGATTATGGGTGTTAGAGATATTTGCTTGGAGACTAACCTTGGAAATAAGTTAGTGCTCAGAGATGTAAGACATGTCCCGGATATTCGGCTTAATTTGACTTCTATTGGAAAGCTTGATGATGATAGATTTGACAATTATTTTGGTGAAAGTAAATTGAAGCTCACCAGAGGATCGTTAATCATTGCCAAAGGAAAGAAGATAAACACACTTTATGTCACTCAAGGGAAATTATGCAAATAAGAGACAAATGTTATTAAAAAAGGTGTTAGCATTGATTTGTGGCACAAGAGACTTGACCATATTAGCGAGAAGAATATGCAAATCCTTGCTCGGAAGCAATTCCTACCAAGTTTGCAAGGTACACCTCTTAAAACTTGTCTTGATTGTATTGCTGGAAAGACACATAAAGTCGCATTTCCCTCCTTTCCACCACATAGAAAGTCAAATATTCTTGATTTGATTCACACTGATGTTTTTTTTATGCGAGATAAATCTCTTGGAGGTGCGGTCTATTTTGTGACATTTATTGATGACCACTCAAGGAAAGTCTGGAGTAACGATTTGAAAACCAAAGATCAGGTGTTTGACGTCTTTAAAGAATTTCATGTCAGAGTTGAAAGAGAAACAGAAAAAAAGGTGAAGACGGTTAGATCTGATAATGGTGGCGAGTATCATGAGCAATTTGAGAGATATTGCAGAGCCTATGGTATCAGACTTGAGAAGACTTCAGCTAAGACACCGCAACTGAATGGTGTGGCTGAGAGGATGAACAGAACAATTGAAGAAATAATCAAGTGTATGCTTTCTAATGCTAAGCTTTCCAAAAGCTTTTGGGCGGAAGCTATGCGAACTGCAGTGGATTTGATAAACCTTTCACCAGCTACAACTCTTGATGGTGATATCCCTGATAGAGTATGGAGTGGAAAAGACGTCTCATATGATTCTTTGAGAATATTTGACTGCAAGGCTTTTGTTCATATCCCGAAGGATGAAAGATCCAAACTTGATGACAAGGCAAAAACATGTATCTTCTTGGGTTATGGTCGAGTTGAATTTGGATAGACTGTGGGACCTAGTGAGCAAGAAGATTGTAAGAAGCAAAGATGTTGTGTTCCTTGAAGATCAGTTCGGTGAAGATTCTGATAAAGGCAAGAGTTCTAGTTCCTTTGCAGAAATTCTAGTTAGACTGGAAGTTCAGCCTTCCCCAGTAAGTTTGGATCACGGGGGAGAAGTGCCACAAGATAGTGGTGATGTTGCTAATGAAGATCATAATCCGATAAATGATAGTGTTGAGCTAGTTGATCAAGAATTACATCCACCATTGATTGAACCTGTTTTGAGAAGATCGACGCGAGAGCGGCAACCAAATAAAAGATACAGTGACAATGAGTATCTGATGCTCACAAATGGAGGAGAACTTGGAAGCTACTCGGAGGCTATTGCGCATGAAAATAATAAAGAGTGGTTAAAAGCCATGGAAGAATAGATGAAATCATTGCATGAGAACCACACTTATGAGTTGGTTAGGCTACCAACAGGTAAAAGGGCAGTCAAAAACAGGTGGCTCTACAGGTTAAAAATTGCAGAAAAAAGCTCACAACCAAGGTACAAAGCAAGACTAGTTGTGAAAGGATTTGCTCAGAAGAAAGGAGTTGACTTTGAAGAGATATTTTCTCTTGTTGTGAAGATGAGTTATATCAGAGTTGTTCTAGGTCTCCATGCCCGTCTGAATTTAGAGATAGAACAACTTGATGTGAAAATGACGTTCCTTCACGAAAATTTAGAGGAAATTTATATGGAGCAACTAGAAGATTTCGAAGTTAAAGGAAAACAAAACCTGATTTGCAAACTGAAAATGAGCTTGTATGGATTAAAACAAGCACCTAGGCAATGGTACAAGAATTTTGACTAGTTCATGATGGGTCAAGGGTACACCAGAACATCGTCTGATCACTGCGTATTTGTGAAGAGATATTCTGATGAGGATTTTATTATCCTTCTGCTGTATGTGGATAACATGTTGATTGTTGGTCATGATAGCAGCAAAATTGAGAAACTTGAAAGAGATAACATGTTGGGCTGGCGAAACAGATACTTGACATGATGATAACCCGAGAACTGAAGAATGGAAAATTATGGCTATCTCAAGAGCGATATATCAATACAGTTCTTAAGAGATTCAACATAAGTCAAGTTAAGGCAATTTTTTCTCCACTTGCACGACATTTCAAGCTTAATGTTAAGTAGTGTCCAATAGAAGAGAAATGAAAGAAAGAGATGAGCACAGTTCCATATGCATCTGCAGTTTGCAGTTTGATGTATGCCATGGTTTGACGAGGCCGGATATAACTCATGCAGTTAGAGTAGTGAGTCGTTTTCTCGCTAATCCTGGCAAAGAACATTGAGATGTAGTGAAATGGATACTCCGATACTTGAGAGGCGGTTCTAAAGTATGTCTATGTTTTGGTATTGGAGAGCCGATTTTGGTTGGATATGTAGATTCAGATTTGACAGGCGACATGGATTCCAAATAGTTCACTTCAGGGTTCTTGATTAGATTTGTAGGGGGAGCCGTGTCTTGGCAATTCATATTGCAAAAATATGTTGTCTTGTCAACTACAGAAGCCGAGTATATTGTCATCATAGAAGCTTGCAAAGAAGCTTTATGGATAAAGAAGATTTTAGAGGAGCTTGGCCTAGAACAAGAGAAATTGATTGTCTACAGTGATAGTCAGAGTGCAATCCACCTTTCAAAAAATTCGACATTTCATTCGAGATCCAAGCACATTGATGTTAGATGTCATTGGATTCGTGATGTACTTGAGAGTAAGCAGCTGAGCTTAGAGAAAATTAATACAACTGAGAATACAACAGACGTGTTTATGATATCTTTGTCTAAGGAAAAACTTGAAGCTTGTAGGTAAGGAGTGGGCTTACGAGAGCCCACAAAATGAGTTGACGGGGGAGACTTGTTGGGTCAAGCCTATTTTTGTGGGCTTGACCACTTAAATCTATTAGGGAATCTTAACCTAAATAAAAAAAAAAAGGGGCTGCTAAATAAGTGTGAAAGCGAGAGCAGCCTTGAAGAAAATATAGAGAGAAGAGAAAAAAAAAAGTGGTTCGGATTTTTCTGCACTAGAAAAATCGATTTTCGTTTTCTCCATGTTCAACCGTTGGATCGGCTTGAAATTCTCGGGACACATAGAGGTACATTATGAACAGTGAAGATCGTATTTTGTGCTTTCTAAGACTGCCTGTTGGGATAAAAACGAGATTGTCATTTTTATCGTCGTTTATCCTCTATATCTTTATTTGTTAAATCTAAAATTGTTTTTTGATCTTGATAAGTTATAGTAATCTTCTAGTTTGACGATCTAGAGATAACTTGATGTATCCATTATTTAAAATAGTGGATGTTTGATTGGGTGGTTCCTCGCCCGTGGTTTTTACCTTCAATTTGTGGGTTTTTCACTTTAAAATATTGGTGTCTCATTTTTGTTTATTGCTTGATTATTTGCTTGGATTTCATTGATATTGCTGGCTTGGATTTGATATTCTCATTTAGCACACAAGAATTTAGAGAATTAATTTTTAGATTAATTATCTGATTATTTACCAACACTATCAAGGAAGTTGAAAATGATGAGAATCCAGGTCCAAGAAAGGAAAATAATTTGGTCAGCGATGGGGAGGAAATCAGCTATGTGGGAGGTGGGAAAGAGCTCCAGAAAGGCGGGGGAGAGCAGGCTTGTAACAACCCTCATTTTATTTTAGAATTTTGTGACTTTAAGATGGAAATATTTAAGATTTGTTTTATGAATGTTGGCTAAATATTAAAGTATTAAGGTATTATAGATATTAGTAATTTAGTAGGTTGAAGGTGATGAAGAAAATAATGTTTGAGGAGTATAAGTAATGATCTTACTCTGAAATGTTAGAAAATCTTATAAGTGTTTTGGAACACTTTCGGTCGATCCCAAGATTGAAAAGGGGTCGACACAATATAACTTTTCGGTCGACCCCAGGATTGAAAAGGGGTCGACACAATATGACCTTTCGGTCGACCCAATGATTGAAGAGCGGTCGACACAATACTTTCGGTCGACCCCAGGATTGAAGAGGGGTCAACACAATTAGAATACTTCGGTCGACCCAGAATCGAGGAGGGGTCGACACAATATAACACAATAGAACCCTCTGGAATGCTTTCGGTCAACCCCAGGATCGAAGAGGGGTCGACACAACTGGAATGCTTCGGTCGACCCCAGGATCGAGGAAGGGTCGACACAACTTAACTCTTGGGACACTTTCGGTCAACCCCAGGACCGAGCGGTCGACACAAGTCGCTCTCGGGAATTCTTTCGGTCGACACAATTGGACGAGCGGTCGACACTTTCCCTGACTTAAGTTGAAAAGTCAGCAAAAACGTGGAAAATCCGATCGGTGGACGTAAAGGAAAGGTTAATTTTGTTTAATTAAGAGATAAAAAGGCATGGTCTGCCATTTCCCTACCAGTATGGCTTCTTCTCCCTATTTACTCATAGTTAGAGTTCTCACGTCTTGATTAAGGGAAAAGAATGAGAAAGTGAGTTATCTTAGAGGAGAGGAGGAAAACTCTGAAGTTTTCGTGGAAGCTGAAGTTCAAGGTAATTATTCTATCATCTGAGTTTCTTTTAGGTTTAGCAAGGATAATATGATAGTGTTGTTTGAATTTGTGGATAAAAACTAGTGATTTCATGCTAAGAGATAAGAAATGAGTTAAGTATGAACAAAGTTAGGGTTTTGGAGATTCGGTCGATAAGTAGTAGGAATTAGAGTTTGTTTCCTTCATAAGAGTTAAAGTAGTTTCTTAAAGTGATTTATAGTCATTCGAATCACTCAATTTGAAGCAATGTATAAAAAGTTATGGATGTCGCAAGTCATCGCACAGAGACTGGGAAGAGCTGCAGTCGATCCCTTTACAGTTTGGGTCGACCGATTCTCAAATTTAAAAATGCAAGCTCTCTTTTTTGTCAAATGGGTCGACCCCTTATAGTTTGGGTCGATCGAATCAGAGTTCAAACAGTGAATGCCTTCTTTTATGTCCACATAAGTCGACATGCTTTAGTTTTCTGAATTTGGTGTCTTCTAAGAAGTTATAGTAAACTCCTTAAGGAACAATTTGACACCTTAACCATCAGAAATTGATCATTATCGAAGAAGTTATGGTTGTTTGAAGTTAATGAACTATGTTACTTGCGTTTTTAGGTTTTCAAGTGCAGCAACATATTGATCAAGTTTTTCAATAAAGCTAAGGACCTAATGTAAGTTAATGTTGCATGTGATTGACCATAAGGGGACTACATTACAAAGATTAGGATTTATGATTTTGGAATATGCTGGATTGTTTGGGGATGTAATGCACAATACACCGACCTCAATTTATTTGAGGATATGTTTGTGTGCCTTGTTTGATGATTGATTGATTATTAGTGTTAGAATAAAGATGCATGTTTAGAATGCCTGCAATGTTTGAATTGTATATTTTATTGCATGTTATCGTGTTCATGCATTTTAATTTTTCATGCATCATGGTTTTAAGAAAAATACGAAAATGATTTACATGCATGATTTTCATGATAATATGCAACGGGTCGTTGAAGGAGGAGCTCGAGATAGACTGCCTCGAGGGAGGCCAAATGGTGTCTACTCTCTCCCGTAGTACCTTCAATGATCAAATAATGAAAGAAATGAAATGAACGAAATGTACGTAAATAGTTACATGTTGGGCAGGGTTGAGTTTGGCTGTCCCGAGAGGTTGGACCAAATGATGCCTACTCTCCCCTAGACGGTATTACCCACATTAGTTGGACTGTTAAGTGAAAGAAAAGAAAAGAAATGAACGATACTGAAACTGCATTGTTTCTATAAAGCAGCATATGCATGTTACATGTTCATGCATTTTAATTGTTCATGCATTTGAATTGTTCATGCATCATGGTTTTAAGAAAAATACGAAAATGATTTACATGTATGATTTTCATGATAATATGCAACGGGTCGTTGAAGGAGGAGCTCGAGATAGACTACCTCGAGGGAGGCCAAATGGTGTCTACTCT
>QAOC01039012.1:200881-247808 GCA_003255005.1 Begonia fuchsioides | reverse complement strand
GTCGACATAAGTTTTGTCCGGTCGACATACGATTCAATGTCTTGATCTTTAATTGTCTTCATCCGGTCGACATACTTGATAGACGGTCGACATATGATTCTTCTCTGGACTTTAAGCGGTCGACATAAGTTGTGTCCGGTCGACATACGATCAAATGCCTTGAACTTTAATTGTCTTCAGCCGGTCGACATACTTGTTAGGCGGTCGACATATGATTCTTCTCTGGTCTTTGAGCGGTCGACAGAACGTCTTACCTGTCGACATAAGTTGCTTCTTCGACCCTTCTGTTATCCGTTCGGTCGACATATTGAGCAGTTCGGTCGACATAAGTTTTCTTTAAAACTGCAGCACTTGCTAGAATTCAATTTTATCTTTCATACATAATTAACATAGTTATCATCAAAAATAATTGATTGCTTTAAAACCTTTTAAAGCCAACAGTTAGGATCTCTTTTTCTCCTCTATATAGCATCCCTATTGCGATTTGACTAAGAAATGTAATATACACGAGACCAGATCTATGAATAAAAAATCTGCAGTCTTAAACGACTTCACAATGGTTCAGCAGCTAGATAAGTAGCATCTTAATTTTCATGCAAAGAAGCCTAAGGAGGATATGAAGAACGTAACTCACAAAGTTTACTTCGACGTTGAAATCGATGGCAAGCTTGCAGCTTCGCACTGCAAATTTGTATTCTCATTAATTCCTCAAGTTCTTCACACATTTTCTGCAGCCATGATGTACAACCGGCGTGCATCACCGATCTAGCCCCCATGAGCGCACATGATTTCACTAATTTAATTGCTCATTTTGCAGGAAGAACTCCTTCCGAGGCTAATCGGAAGCGGCCAAAGGTTGTACACGATTGGTGTCCAAGCATGCCCGACCACGACACGCCCAGCACTTCCGGCCACGACACACCCGGCGCCCACCCCCATGACCATAATCCGACGACCAGCGAAGAATCGGTCGTCGGCAGGATTTCGGCCCAATGAATTAAGTGACCGACATAGGAGAACGCTCGATCCAATTCTCACGGATCGAGTGCTCGCCCATGAAGACCGAGTCTTTGGCCACCTTGAGCCAACTTTTGGTCACATTTATTTTTGTTTATTTTTAATTAGCAAATAATTGTTGGAGAAGGAAGAAAAACAGGCCCGAAGAGGAGGAAGGAAAATTATGGCTAAGTGTTGGAATGCATTGTTGGAGACCTCGGTTAACCAAGAGGGACTTCGGTCAACTCAAGGCCTTAGGCCGGATTTTATCGACCCCTTGACTTAATTATATGAGTAATCAGATTATTTGGTCAAGGGAAGGTCAAGGTTCAAATTTGCCAGAGCCAATCCCCGGTGTCCGAAAAGGAGTCAACCCCAAGTCGCAGTTTGAACGAGCCCGCGCGCGCCCATGAACAACGGCGGATCTTCATTCAAATTAATCGGGCGCGCATCTTCATTCGGTCAACTTCAGACACCTAGAGGCTCCATTTCAAATTGGCCCGAGCAAATCCCCCCTTGACCGAAGCATCGTCCATTTTGAAAGAGCCGCGCGCGCACTTCCTCGATCAACCGAAGGTCTTCCCCGGTCCATCACGGTCTCCATTCAAATTCAGCCGCGCATATCCATGATGGTTCGAATTTTCAGCTGAAGAGGGAAGCATCAGGACCTTCCATTTCAAATTAGCACGCATCAAATCCCTTGATGCCCGGAGCTTGGTCAAGCCTCGGCGTCCATTTTGAAAGAGCCGCGCGCGCCTTCCCTCGGTCAACCGAAAGTCTTCCCCGGTCCACCACGGTCTTCATTCGAATTCAGCCGCGCATATCTATGTTGGTTCGAACCTTCAGCTGAAGAGGAGCGTCTTTGGTCTCACCAAAGTCAAGGAAGATCTTTCCTGGTTGATCCAAGGCGTCCACCGAATCGAAGGGCTTAGATTAATTCTTTCTCATTTTTAGTTTAATTGTTATTTAAGTGTATCGACCTTCCACTTAGATGGTAGAGAGAATTTGAATAAAAATTGTGCAAACGCACCTTCTTCCTTTGGTTGAAGCTCTTTTCGACGTGCCCTTCTCCGGTGAGTCATATCCGGCCAAGAGCGTCACCCCTTTGCACGTACGATCGGTGCGTCACATCCGAGTGCGTCACATTCGAACACTTTGATTGCTCAAGTGTTCGAATAGCAAGACCATCTTAAACCAAAAACTCCCTAGAGTCCATTTCCTTCCACGAGCTATCATTCCCTCCCAATTGTCCGATTACACCCCTCATTCGACCACCCAAGCCATCTTTCCCTTTTCATCGAGCCATTAGCCATTTCTTTCGACCATTCCTGATCATTTCTCTTCTATTTCAACTCTCCTTCATAAATCTCCCATTCGCCCGAACCATTTTCCCGTGCACTGCACATCCCTCTCACCCTAGCCCCGCGTGCGCTCACTAGTCCGCCCACGACGTGCGAACCAACCCGGTTGGCACATCAGGCCATTACTTTCTTTTTCGTAGATTTGGTTTCTATACCGTTTGACCGAATCATTGTTACTTTTTTGTCGACATTGATGACCTTTAGATCGTTCCTTTTATCGACACGAGTTGGAAAGTATAAAACCAAATAATATTTGTATTTCTTTTCCTCACTGATTACAGAGTATAGATCCATATTTATACGCATGCCGTAAATCAAGAGAATGGACATCATGGAGAGAGTAGGTATCATGCAAATCTTGAAACAGCATGCTGGACAACGATCCCGTAGCTCCGCCCACTTTAACTAAGCTTTAACTCGAGTCTTGATGACTGAAAGTAGCTCTCATAGTTTGAGAGATGCGGAATTTTACTTGCTTAGAATGATATGGGCATGAAATAAAAAATAAACATTTGCGATACTAATAGCCAAAAGGAAGGGTGAAGGTAAACTAAAGTCAACGTAAAATTAAGATTGGAAAAATGGATGAGAGAGAAAGATAATGTGATTTGCCACCAATAAGATCGGTTGGGTGCTATTTAGAGAGAGACGTCAGAGTGACAGAAAAAATTGCAGCAAGAGAAATATGCTGTCTATAGAAATAAGATTTGGAGCTCTACCTTGAGCGAGCAATCAACATTGGTGAGAGAGATATAGGAAATGGTCGTTGGAGAGAATATGTGATATTCTATTACAAGACGTTACGCTAAGATTGGAGAGATTTTAATGGCTTATTCTGATATTTCCGAGTCAACGATGTTGGATTGCATAGACTGTTCAATATTTTCTTAGTAGCTCACTTGTCTTACCTGGACAGGCCGGATTGGGATGGGGCTCTTCGGCAAGGCTGTGCCTAAAACCGTCGGTACGTAGTTATGTGATATTTCATTTGCCAACTGACTGCTCTTCAATCCAAAAGAACTCTATCGAACTCTTACTCGGTTTTTATTAGCAGCAAATTTCAGAGCTTTGTGCGCTGGTAAGCCAGTGACTTCAATCTTGTTAGTTGTTCTTTGTAGAAAATTCATTTTCAGCATCATCTGGTTTTTGGGGTTTGACTATAGGGATCTTTTGGGAATTAAGGAGAATCCGCTCAACAGTTAGAGCTTAAAATGTTCTATATACAGAATTAACAATGGAAATTTTATGGTGGTTTTGGTTGGTTGTCTTCTGAAATTCCAGGAGAGAAGGGAATCGGAAAACAGGGGAAACCACTGCACTACAAGGGTAGCACGTTCCATAGGATAATTCCCATTTTTATGATTCAATACGGCCACTTTACTCTCGAGAAGTTTGGTGATGCGAATTTCAAGCTGAAGCATACTGGTCCAGGTAGGAGAAGCAAACTTCTTAAACTTTTCGAGCAGTCACTAAGATCTCATTTTAATGATCTTCGTTTTGTCCGTGTATTTTCGTAGGGCTTCTTTCAATGCCAAATGCCGGTCCAGACACTAATGGCTCACAGTTTTTCATAACAACAGTGACTACAAGCTGGTAAAAGGCGACCAATAATGAGTAAATGAGTAAGAATTTATCCTCCTAATGTATGAATTTATTGACAGGTTAGGTACTTTCTGGAACGGACGATTTACAAAATAGAGGCCGAGGGAAGGCAGAACGGAACACCCAAGAGCAAGGTAGTAGTCGCCGACAGTGGGGAGCCACCACTTTAAATTTTAAATTAGCCTACTTTTGGCCTTGTTTCATTACTTTTGAGTAACAATGGTGATTTTCCCCTGGTGCCTCTCTGTAGTGCTTTAGATATCCAATGTGACTTGTACCCCAAATGGATTTCCTGATTATTTCATCCCCTCGTTCCCCTGACCAGGATTGAAATCCTAAGAACAAAGTATGGGAGTTTGAGTAACAATGGTGATTTTCCCTTGGTGTCTCTCTGTAGTGCTTTAGATATCATCCAATGTGGCTTGTACCCCAAATGGATTTCCTGATTATTCCATCCCCTCGTTCCCCTGACCAGGATTGAAATCCTAAGAACAAAGTATGGGAGTTTGAAATGTTGAGCTAATCACATGTTATTTCCTACCTTGGCAGATGTTTCTTTCAATTGATTCAAGTATATCAAAGTTTAAAACGTAAAATCTGCATGTGTTGACCTAATCTGAACACTCAATGCAAAGGCCCTAAATGATGGGTTCTAATCTTGGGCGAGTGTGGTTCTTACCGTTAATGTGTCAAGCGAAATAGAATTTGGGAGAAAAGCAGAGAGGCAAGCTAACAGAGTGAAAATACCTGATTGCTTCTGCCGGAAGAGAATGCCAGCAACGCTGTCCCACAATCTTCATCCTTCTAATACAAAACAAACAAACAGACGCTAATAGTTTAATACTGCCCTATCTCGATTCCACCATGAACGCCAAAATCAAGTTCTTAAAATAAGGGAACGCTGACTGACCCATGACAGTATCGATAAATGACCTAGATAACAAATCATAGCTATTCGACGTCCACCAACAAATAGACCCGAATTAAATCTGAATTACGTTAATTCGTCGCCGCTCAATCCTCCCCGTGCTTAGCTGTGGCATTGGCAGGGTCGGTAACCCCATGTTCTTGGTCCGTCTTCGACGCAGCACTCGCACTCTGTCGCTGATGGACAATGGATGAGAAATTGGTCGATAAATCGGAGTACATAACAAGAACCTTAGAGATATTAGCGTTGAGCTCGTGGATCAAGGAAACATTCTTGGGGAGATTATCAGGAATTTTGGACTGGTGATTCTCGTTCACTCGTTGGATCAACGAACGGTTTTGATCCAGCACTGACTGGACTTGAACGAAGGTACTGCTGAGCGTATCCCACACTTGTACGTCACATTCTTCCACTTTCGTTCCGATTTCGTCGCCTTCGTTCTCGCGGTCCCTCTCAGCTCTTTTTAATCCTTTGCCATCAGCCGTTTGAGACCGGCTCTGAGACTTGGATAGGCTGCTTTCCTCCATCGTTGATGCCGTCAACGACCTTGAGCCCCCACAATTCCGATTTTGTGTGAGAAGTCGCAAGTTTCATATGAAGCGAGAGAGCGGTTATATTGGTGTGGACTGTGAGGGCGAATACGTGACGGCCCAATGGCTTTCTGTATAGATCCGTGGGAGACGGTCCCATGAAGATATTTTGAGTCTCGTCGTTCGAGCAAGATATTTTCCTTTCTTTATTATTTTTCATATACCAAGCCACATAAATAATTCAAAGTGACAGTAGATTTTATCATCGTCTTAACCTTTGTAATTAAACTTGAGGGTAAGAAGCAATTTATCCACTTGAGTTATGAGAAAGACAGAAAGTCAAACCCTGAGTTTTAAAAAGGACTCTACCAATAATTATGTGATAGTGAATCATGCATATCAAAATTACTTCCTGGGAATCGAGTGCTTTTTTCAATGTTCTAACTCATGGCCTTTGCACTTTAGTCGGCAAGTGCAACTATTGCTCTGTTAAATATGTCTTTGAAAATAATGATTAAATAAATTCAATACACCTCTTATATTGCCTAGATTTCGAAACTCTTGATAATGACCAAAATTGAAACCCAAAAATAATAACACAACTAAATTTTCTAACCACGTAGTGCTAAGATGTATTAGGTCAAGATCGACATACCTCGCATAAAAAACCAATAATGCAACACATGTAGAGATATGCGGATCGTTTTCTTCATGTAGAGATATGAAATTTTCAATTTTCATACGTATTCGAAATATGTATAAATATTTAAGTATTAACAAACATACCTCGTTTATCGAATGCACAAATAATTCTTGTGCAAAAGCTTGTATGTTGTATAGATTCTAATTTCTACTACAAATACGAGACCTAAAAATATTACAAAAAATATGTTAATTCAAAATATGCATAAATATTCAAGTATTAACAAATATATTCAAAACATACCTCGTTTGTCGAATGAAAACAATATAACGGAAAGTAGAGATTCACCATTGAGAGAAAGAATTGTAAAAATGTGTTAAAAAACATTGTATGCATAAACTGAAAAAAGAAACAATAATTTGACTGTTGCTTGAAGTTTACATTTGAGATATGCTACGATCATTTGACCGTTGCATGTTTAATTTGGGAGTAACAGTCCAACAATTAGCTGCTACCGTATATATAATTAGGTCCAATAGCACGATTTTTTTCTATACTTGTGCTAATGAGCGGGCCTGGAGGGCGCCCACTCATTTGTAGATATATTTAGGTTCACAAGCCCAAGCTCAAGGGGCTTGCCAGCCTGAATATTGAGGTCCCACTTGGGCCTATGAAACAGGCTTGTTACTATAATGGGCCCCACTAGGTTATTGTAACGGGCCGAGCTCAACTTTGAGTCAATTCATGGCCCCATTAGCCACCTCTATTATCATGTCAAATAGAACTACATTTCTAATTTATTTGGATGGTTCAGTCGATAATTTTAGAATGTGGTAGACACCTTAAACTTTGTAAGATTTTAATGTAGCATAGCCTAGGGTTTGGTTGACACTTCTTATACTTTGTTTTAGTTATGTGTATTACGCTTAAAATTCTAACTGTCGGTAAGATTTTAACAAAGACTAAAGGAGAAACCGTTCAACACCTTTTAAGGTGCACTTGACAACTTAAAGACTATAATTTTAACAAAGAAAAAACTAGAAAATATTTAATAATAGGACAATTTTCAACCGGGGGTTGATGGTTTAGGTTGATTATCATTTTCGTGATTTAATAAAATATCTGAAGTGACTATTTTGATAAATATAAATAGTAAGGATAGAGAAATTAGATTATTATGTTAATGCAGTTCGATCAACCTTGCCTATGTCTACACTGCAATACCGCAATTTAAAGATTTTTCTCTTGTTGCATGAGTATCCACTAGATTACTTATGAGTGTCAATCGAACCGTTACAATTGACTATTCTTTTCGAAGGCCGTCAGCCTTTATAAGATTGACTTTTCTTTTAGAAGAGCGTCACAATTTCTCAATTTTTCAGTCAAATTTTTTTATTAAAATAATCATGTTACAGTTTTACAATAATCGCTTACTTACACTTTTTTATAAATTTCAAGTGAAAATATATCGTGTGTGAATATAAAATTTGGCAGTGCATCCCCATGATTTTTCTAGAGCCAAAAAATCTTCTTCAATGAACTTTACTTCTTCTACTTATAAATTTGGCGTTCTGTTGAGTGTAAGCAACCAAAAGTCTATTTTTAGTCGACTAAAACTTTGTAGTCATTTCATACTATTAGACATAGCCGTTGAGGGATTTTCGATCGACCGAATAGTTTTTGGTCACTTGACAAATTTATTTTTTGACCGCATTAAAGTTTCAGTCAACCTAAACTGGTTTTCTATCGACCTAAATTTGATTTTCAAAACTTGTATTTTTAAAAATAGCTCAAATGATGTGTTATTTGCATGATATTGAAAATGACTGAACACACGAGTTACAAATAAAAATACTTTTTTATAGGGTTTTTTTTAATAAAAAAGTTCGAATGATTAAACTTATAATAAAAAATAATAAAAATTTATTGGATACTCAATAAATTAACAATCTCTCATTTTTTTATAATGAAAAATTAATGCATAATTAACAAAAAATATTTCTAACTTAGTTACTCTCCCATAAAACATGTATGTATCAAGATTAAGATCTCACTCATAATGTATGCATTTAAAACTAATATATACATATATATAACTTACTCACTCGTAATTTATGGATCATTTTGCCTCTTTAACATTATCAAAAATCAAATGGGAGGAGTATAAATATTATTAAAAAAATATAATTTTTGATAAAGCGGGTGTCGAATACGACCCCAAATGAAAAAAAGTCTTATACAGCCTTCTTCATCACCCCCTGACACTTGTCATAGATGTAATTGCATATGACATAAATTATTTTATTGTCATTTAAATTTAACTAGTTAAAAGTCAAGTGTAAATAAAATGTAGTTTCCAAAAAGTATCAAAGTTTACCATACAAGTTGAAAAAAGATCTGACTACCTAAAATGATCACATGAGTACTGTTGTAGTTTAAAAACAATCTCGTGAATGATTTGAAGACAGTGATTTTGTGTAGTCGAAATATATGTGAAATTGTTTAAAGAGTTTTATGGATATATTTTGAATAGATATTATTCTCTTAGCTTGATACGTTTAAATAATTGGTGTTTTTTTAATCTTGAAGTTCTTGTTGATTTTCTTATTGATATACTTTCTTTCTCTTTGGTGTCAATTTTTTTGGCATTTTTAAGAGAAAGACTATTATTTGATGGATTAAATTAATCAAATATCTTATTTCCGTATTGAATTGAATTAATTAATTTTATTGGAGAGATATACCTTTAAAAATCAATTGAGCATCTTATGCAATGTGATTTGAATGATAATAACTAGGTTATATTTTTAAAATAACCGTTCATTCACACTTAATATAGAAATCTCAAGTGAAAATATATCATGTGTGACGACAACACTTTGCCATGATTTTTCTCGAGCTAAAAAAATCTCAATCAAACGAATTCTCCTTCTTCTATATATAAATTTAGTCTTCTTGTGAGTTTAGCTTGGCCAAAAGTCAATTTTCGATCAATCAAAACTTTGTAACTGTTTCTTACCAACTTTGTAACTGTTTCTAGGGGTTTTTCGATCGACCATACTAGTTTTTGTTTTTGACCAAACATTTTTCGATCGCTTGGCATTTTTATTCTTTGAGCACAATAGTTTTTTAGTCGACTTAAATTGATTTTCTATCGATCTACATTGAAATTTCAGCAATTATATTTTTCAAAAACAGGCTCTGTTTTGACCGAAACTCGAAACTAAAAGCGTTTAAACAAACAAGTTAGAAATAATAAATACCCTTATTTAAAAGGTATTTCTAATAAAAAAATATTAATAATTAAATAGTCAATAAGTCAATAGTTGATACCTTCAAGGACCCGTCGACACCCACTACACTCTTGTTGATTTTAGTGAGGTAAGTTGAGGGAGTGGTCGACAAGGTCGACACCTTCAAGGAAAAAGATTTTGATATTGTTATCATGCTGAATAATATTAATTGTTTGCATGATGCTCATGCATCATATTTTTAAGAAAGATACGAAAATAATATCATATATGGATTTTATAAAAGCAATGATCAAAAGATAAGTTGTTCAATTTCTAAAATTAATGGTGAAAAATAATAAAAACAGTTAAAGGTTTGTTTTTTTATTTTGAATTAAAATAATAAAGTAAACAACATAATAAAAAATAATAAATAAATTAATGTTCTAATTAAGAGATAAATATTGGATTCCATCAAATTTTCCTCACCCAACACTTTATTTTATTGCAGATGCGGTAGAGAATGCTATGACATTAACGATCATAGGAAAAAAAGGAATCTAACAAACTGGTATTAACATTGCTTAACGGTTAATTCATTTATATCTACTTTCGAGACTTATGAAAATTGAAACACATTCGAAATTTAATTTAAAGTTCAATTATTTATAAGCACGCAATTGTACTTTTGTTTATTTTCTTTCAAGCTACTTAACCACTCATACAATTCAACACATGTCTAAATAGTTATTTAATAAAATTTATGAAGCAGCATAATATAAATTAGAAGATAAACACACATTGAACTAACTAAAATTAAAACTATATTTTTTTTCTAAAGAACTATGGATTTGATATTTCCAAATTACCAAAATAAATTTAGTTCATAACTGACGATAAAACACAACTCCATTGAAAAGATAGGGGAGAAATGAAGAAGAATTTAGTCTTCATTGTTGGTATTCCGTTGTAAATTTGTTCTTTTGGGTCACCGTGACTCTGCTGTGAATTTACTCTCCATTTTGGATCGTCGCTATCTGTATATAATTCTCTACACCGTCTGCATGTTGTTGTCTCTCTCTCGATTGGCATCAGGCCTCCATTTGTTTGCAAAGCTATTGAAACTTGATATCTTTTTAGAAGCAAATTAGGTTATGGTTTGTTTCCAAGTTCGAACTTGAATGATTTTTAATAACTTCTTTCTTCCAATTTCAATATATGTTCTCTTTACGTCGAACCATGTTCCTGCATTAAAGCTAAAGCACACGGTAATCAATAAATAATACATGCATAATGAATGTAAATCAAGTATATTAGTAATACCTTGTCTCGGAATAAATAAATATCCATGCATGTGTTTTATGCGTTGATGTAACATTTCCTATTAGAACATGAAGTTTATTTAATTTTTGTTTCCTAACAAGTATTAAATTAAAGAATATTGGAATCAAGTTTTTATTGAAGAATTAGCAGCACCTCCTTTCACCCGTATTAACTTAAAACCCCTTGAACACAATCATCCTTAAGCCGTCCAATCGTTGTAAGGAGTTTGACAATTTAGCCAATCAGAATTCTCCAATTATTCTTTCGAAAATGGATGGCTGTTAATCTATTTGGCTGGATCAATCGACCTGTATACTTCAAGCTGTCGACCAATCACTCATAATTCCGTCTTTTGAAACTAGCAGTCCCAATGGATCAAACAAGGTGTCGATCAATAGCTTCCCTTGTGTCAAACGTTGTTGAGTTCCAGTCAACCTCACAATTTTATTCCGATGCCCATGGTTTTTGGAAGTGTCGACCACCAGCCAAGATTGCAACCGATTTCGCCTTTAAGTTGACCAAACTACTTTAGGGTCACATATAAATTATTCATTAATTTACACTGTTTTTGGAAGTGTCAACTGAACACCTTTGTAGCTATTAATTTTTCATTTAGAATACTCTTTGGCTTGATCTATCAATTTTCAACGATTTCCATCGATTCTAGAAATGTCGACTGCTCTTTCAAGCTGTGATCGATTTTTTACCTTTATGACCGAATATCCTCTTGAATGTTATGGCTACTGGAAGTGTCAACCTAATTGAACTCATTTTGGAGGGCTCAACTCATCGTATCAAGTGTACATCGGAACCTCCAAATTGTTTTATTTGTTTCACTTTTCTCCATTTCTTGCAAACTTCTCAACCAGCATTATCATTTTCAAAGAACTTGAAAACAGGAGACTTCAGCTTCCAGCGGTTGCCCATACTGGAAAGAAGTGCAAAATGAAATTTAAGGTATGTTTTTTGTTATAAATATAATTTGTTATTTATTTTGTGATTGATTATAATTCTTTTCTAACTATTATTCTGGTGTGTGTGTGTATATATATATATATAATATACTTAAGGCTAGGGATGACATTCGAGCGGGCTCGAGCGTGCCAAGCCAAGTTCGGAATCGTCCAGCTCGTCGAGCATGTCGAGCTTTTCGAGCTAAACTTGTCTAGTCTATTTGAGTTGGCTCGCGAGTCTCGAGCCTAAAGCCTTGAGCCTATTCGAGCCCAATATTTTTCAAAACACGTATCTTGTATATATTTTTAAGAAGTTTTTTTTTTGATGTTATAAGATTGACAATGCGATAAACTTAGTAATGTATTTTAAATATATTATTGGAATAAAAATGAAAAAAAAAATTTCATTAAAAAATTTCATATCAATCATTACAAATAATTTGGACATTTGCATCACTACAACTTAGATACATCTCAACTAAGTTGGCACCTATCTAATTGTCAATTATGTGCAAAATCTAAAAAAATTACAAGTGTAAAATATTAGTAAAAATTACACTTCAAAACTAAAAAAATAACTAGTTCTCGAACTCCAAATTTTAAATTTTTTGGCAATAACATCATCGCATCGTTGGTCTCTCTTCATGGCATCGTATCAATCCTTCATACATATCAGAATTTCTATGAGATCTAGTGCAAGATGTCCCCGAAGATCATCATGTATGACCATCTAAACTAAAAGCATACTCAGGGCTGTAGTAGAAATATTGAGTGTTAGTAAATCTCGTGTCAGCTTAGAAAGAACTAAATATTGACTTTTGTTGTTTTCAATCAACCTAATATATCAAAATCATCATCATAGAAAATTTTATATTGAGCTTCTAAATAAGCATCGAGTTTATTTTTTTCTGAACCATAAAATAAAACATCGTTATCTATTTATCTATTTATGTTATTCATGAATTATATGTGATGTGCACAACAAGAAATACCACTAGAGCTCAAAGGGATATGAGAGTAAAATGATGAAAAACTAAAATCAGAATATTTAGTTTGATATGAAAAAAAAAACATACCAAGATCGTTCCTTAATTAACTAAGACTTGATTGCGTATCGATTTCTAAATTATTAGAAATGGTATCAATAACTAATTTAGCTCTTTTATTTTAAATTGAAGATGCATTACGCATGTAAAAAAAATATTAGATACGTCAAGCTAATATTTTATAAATTTAGTTTTCATCGTATCAACTATATTGAAAAATTCATTTATTTGTTTATGTTTTTAAAAAGTATTCAATAAATTTATAAAAATGGGAAGAACACGATGGGTAATGAGATTAGTGCTGGCAAACAAGCGAGTCAGCTCGCTGGCTCGCTCGTTTGGCTCGGCACTGTAGCGAATCGAGCTTTTGCTCGAGCCGAGCCCGAGAGTGTAGCTCGCTCGAGTTGGCTCGTGGGCTCGGAAATACCGAGCCAACCGATCCGGCTCGAAAGCCAGCTCGAGAGCTGGCTCGGTTGGCTCGGACCACTTGTAGTGCGGTCGACACTTAGTATACACGCGGTCGACACTTAATGCATATGTAAATTTGGATGGCCGACCGCAAAATAAGGTGTCGACCGCTATACGTTCCAGAACGTTTTTAAGTGTCGACCGCTAATTAAATGTCGACCGCAATACGCATGATTGTTGTGAAAGGGTCGACCGCGTATAAAATAGGGTCGACCGGTAGTTGTATAAAGGTCGACCGTTTTTATAAAGAGGGGCGACCGTTATAATGTAACGGCTATAACTTCCATATGCAACGGTAACGTAAGGTCGACCGTTTTAAAACTGAAGGTCGACCGCATGTAGCTGTTATGCGTGAATTCTATAAATTGTAGAGGTTAGCTGATAAATGTTTTACGTAAACTCTCTTGTGCAAATCACTCTATAGCCTTCAAGCATCGTTCTACTGCAATTAACAAGCTGCAACAAATCGGTGAACGGTATTAAGTAGATTTTTTGTTCAAAATAGTCATTATTTATTATGGATTCACCGCCGAAATACGTAGAATTTGAAACGTTTCCGTCTTCCGACGACGAGGTGCAAGAAGTTGCACCTATGAAGCCGGCTTTTTCTGTCGGATTAACACACACATCTGCACAAGCATCCACCTCTGGCCCTCGAGTAAAGAAATCGAAAACGTCGGAAATATGGAAACATTTTCAAATAATAGAAGTGAAAATAGGAACGACAATAGAAAATAGGGCACAATGTAAATATTGTGCCAAACATTATGCTTATGAATCAACAACTAGCACAATGAATCGGCATTACAAAAAAAATCACGAGCAACTGCATATGAAAGATTGTATGCAATCTCAATTAAACGCTCTTGGAACCGGAAATTTTGTTTATTCGCATGATAGAATGCGAGAAGGTGCTGCAAAATTTGTGGCACAGCGAGAGTTACCTCTCTCAATCTTTGATCACGAGGGAACCGTAGAATTTATACAACAATTCATTAATCCAAGTTTTAAGCGAATTCCTCGCAGTACATTGCGAGGCGACATAATAAAATTGTATGAAAAAATGAAAAATGATTTACTTCTTTTATTTTCGCATGCGCTCACGATGTCTATATGTATTACTTCTGATTTGTGGAGTGCACCCAATGCACTCGGTTATATTGTTGTCACTTCGCATTTCATTGATGCGAATTGGCAACTTAATAAACGAATTTTAGGTTTTCGGAGTTGTGAATACCCTCATAGTGGTATCACAATTTATCGATACATTGTTGGTATTTTACAAGAATACAACATAAGAGATCGAATTTTCAGTATTACCTTAGATAATGCTTCCGCTAATGATGTTTGTGTTAATCAATTTAGAAAATATTTTCAATTCGATAGTAGTCATTCATCCCTTTTTCATATGCGGTGTGTTTGCCATATTTTAAATTTGATTGTTAAAGATGGCATGCAATTTGTTTCTCCACATATTGATGCAATCAGGGGTGCAATTTCTTTTATTTCTTCGTCTAACGCCCGACAACAAGAGTATCGAGAATTTTGCAAAGCGGCAAACCTGAAACCTCGAAAACTAAAAACCGATGTTTCAACTCGATGGAACTCAACATATCTAATGTTAGAAAATGCTAAACCATATTGGAACGTCATTTGTGATTTTATTAGTCAAAAGACACAATGTCTTACTTTGGATATTTGTAGTTGTGATATGGCTAATCTATTTCTTGACTTTTTGCAACCATTTTTGGAAGCCACCAAAGAATGCTCGGGAATTTATTATCCGACTACGCATCTAGTGCTTCCGTGGTTCGTAAGATTGACTTCTACCTTTGAAAGATATAAAAAAATTGATGCATTTAATGAAATCGTAACTTCAATGGAATTTAAATTTCACAAATATTGGCTTCAAGTACCTCCAATTTTTTCATTTGCTAGTATTATGCATCCGAAATATAAAATCAAGGGCACGAAGTTGATGCTCGATAAAATTTCGGAGAACCTAGGTTTCGCCCCCGTATGCAATCCTAACACATTGCATAGAGACCTTGCTATCTTGTTTGAGACTTACCAAATTAGATTTTCCAGGGCAAGAACTCATAGTTCGTCCAATGTGGCATCAACGTCCGGTGGTAGTTCTAGTTTCGGAATACCACTAAATGCTATGGATGCCATTGACGCCCAACTAGAAAGCGACGTGCATTCGTTTGCTTTCGATAAGAGTGAACTCGACGTGTATCTGGACAATCGAGTTCCAATTGCTCGAGACGAGGCCTTCGACATTTTGAGTTGGTGGAAAACCAACGCAGCCATGTATCCCGTGCTCGCTAAAATGACACGGGATTTACTAACACCGCCTGTTTCAACTGTAGCTTCCGAGTCGGCTTTTAGTGCAGGTGGACGCGTATACGACGATCGACGCGCAAGTCTGGCACCGGAGCTTGTGGAGGCACTCATTTGCATGAAGGACTGGAGCGACGCAGTCCGGAGGGACCAACAACGAGTGGACGAACTGGAAGAGGATTTCAAGAACTTGGAATTCGAAGAGTAGCTGTTATGTTCCGGCGACGAGTCGAAGATCTTTTTCATTTCGTGTATCCCGTACATCTGTCTTTCGTTGTAATTTATAAACATTAACATTTGTTCTTTCTGTTACTCACTTTTCTAATGTCACCAAATTTCCATTCTTTCAGTTAATCTTATTCGTCTGCATGAAATATATCTAAGTGTCGACCGCAAATACAATGAGTGTCGACCGGACTACGTTTGGTGTCAACCGCAGGTATACGAAGGTGCCGACCGCGCATTATAAAGTACGTTGACGGTGTCGACCGGGAGTATACGGTGTCGACCGCAGATCATTCCAGCGTGAAAAAGGTGTCGACCGTATTATACGGGGTCGACCGCATCTCCGTCCAGAGAGTTTTATGGAGTCGACCGCTATTTAATGTGTCGACCGCATATCCATCGACCTCGTTGTAGGGGTCGACCGAAGGTAAAGGTGTCGACCGCAATTCGACCAGAGCTTCGACTTAAAACCCTAGCGGCGAGGGTTTTGTCTTAAGTTAACGAAATCCAAGTGTCGACCGCACGAGCCATTCAGACGTCCGACGACACTTTCCGACGCCCTCGTCGAGTTAAAACGTAGTGGTACGTATCACTTCTCTTGCTCTTTACTCTACAAACCACGGAACCACCTCCGTTTCGAAATAACTCATCGGCGATTTTCTGGAGACAGAACCCAGCATAGGTGTCGACCGCAGCATCGCTAAGGGGACGACCGCAGATACATCCCGCTCGATAGGTGTCGACCGCAAAAATCTCAGGTGTCGACCGCAAACTTAGGTAACTATAAATTCAGCTGAAAAATGACTTGCATCGAGTTTACATACGGTTTAGGAGGTTAGATGTTTATATTTATTATTTTCATTGTCTAGGTTACTTCAAATGGCATCGACCTCGCGTAGTAAAAAATGCAAAGTTTCCAAAAAATCCAAGGCTTCCTCCGTTTCGATTCCGGAGGAACCGATTGTAGGGCCCATGTTCGATTCATTTTTGTATATTGATTTAGAATGTCAACAAAAATTTTTGTCTGATTTCCAATGCAAGTCCATTATTCCAAGCCGTGTTTTCGTACCAAATTCCATCCGTAACTTACCGATACATGATTTATTGAATCGTGTTGGTTTGTCCGACCTCTTTCAATTCCGGGGCCCGTATTACGAAAACTCAATTCGTATGTTTTACGCCAATTTTACTTTTTCACCGAACCCTTTAAAAGTGTCGAGTTATGTGTACGGAAAACGCATAACCATCACGTCTCGTTATCTCAACGAGATGCTGCACTGTAGTGACAACGAGAGAGCCCCTCGCTACTATGAGGCTTTCACCGAGCCTCCTTGTGTCGAGACGGGTGCGTACACTGATTTTCTCCGCTCCGTTGTCAAAAATCCCAACACTCACCTTCCCCCTAAACCGAAAGCCAATGACTTGAACGTCATTGCTCGTCTTGTCCACCACATGATCTCCTATAACCTCCTACCTAGGGATGGTCATAGGGATCATGTGAGTGGAATGGATTTGCACGTACTTTATAACATTTTCACTGGAACCAACTTCAACGTTGGTTATGTAATTTTAAAAAGGATGATCGATCTTTTCGAAAACTCGTCCAAGTCAATGCCGTTCAACCTTTTGTTGACGGAAATTTTTCACGATAATGGTGTGTCATTTCCGATTAGGAGAGTCGACACGTACTCGACATCTACCCTTGCAAGAATGGGTATTGTGGAAAACACGGACGGCGAGTGGATCTTCAAAGGCGATCATCCGGGCTCGACATCACAGGCCCTCCAGCACGAGGGGGCTGAGTACGACCAAGAACAACGCGCTGCAGCAGCTAGTCGTCCTTCGACAACCCGCCGGATCGAGGCATCTTTGGAAGACGTCAAGCTTTTAATGGAGAATTCATTTGAGAGAGTCCAACGACGGCTTGACACGATGGATGTCCGCCTCGCAACATTGGATCGGCGGTTGGACGAGGCACAAAACCGACAATGGGCTGGAATTTTTTGTACTTCGCCGGCACCCTCACCCACAGCTGCTCCACCTCCATCGGACGATACCCCTATGGAGTAGGTTCGTTCTTTTGTACTCTTTTGAAACAATTAAACAATTTTTTGTAACATATTTTACTTTTTAATGGCACAATGAATGCTTTCAGTGTTTCTGTTTCGATTCGAATTTATGCATAAGTATTAATTGTTAACTCTTTTGCGAATTGATTTCAAATTGGATGCTTTCAGTGTATTGTTTATTCGATGTATTGTTTTCGTGTTTCTTTTGCGTAATGGAGGCGATACATACAAATGTTATCATGCAAATTTTTTTTGGCTTGAAGAAAACAATATGCATAAATTGGTCATTACATAATATCGAATAAGTTATACAACTTCAATATACAAAAATTTTTTTTTCTTGTGTGGCTCGTTTGGCTCGGCTTGTTTAGGCTCGACAGGCTCGACTGGCTCGGATCGGCTCGCTCGTTTAGGCTCGAGGCTCGCGAACCGGCTCGAGCCAAATTTTTTTTTAAAAAGCTCGACAGAGCCGGCTCGAATAGGCTCGACAGGCTCGAAAGGCTCGGCTCGTTTGGCTCGACAGGCTCGACGAGCCGGCCTTCCCCGGGCTCGAGCCGGCTCGAGCCGGCTCGATTGCCAGCTCTAAATGAGATAACAAAATCCCAACATTCTTTAGTAGCATAAAAAATGGTGTTAAAAATTCAAGAAATAAATTATTAATATCGAAACTACTTTGATCCAAAGTTAAACAATTTGTTTTTCACTAATGTATGCACAAATAACAAACCAATACAGTTCAGAATTTTTTAATATTAAATAGATCAAGTTTCACCTAGTAGATACATATGTTTTTAATTTTTTTGATTTCATATTAGTTGTTTTACAAAAAAAAAATATTTGTCGAGTATTAGATAACTTAATATAAGAAAGTATATTTCTAAAGCATCTATATGTGAAAAAATAAATTATATTTTATCTTTAACAATTAACATTAAAATGTGACAAACGCATTGCCTGTGAAAAAAAAGAAGATTTAACATTATCAGATTGAAATAATATTTTAAATTGAGAACTGTAAAAATTCTTAGCGGAAACATTATCTAAAATGATTATAAAAACTTTATCTTTAATTGAATATTCTTGTTAAATACTTACAATTTATCGATAAATCGTAATACTACTATATAGATATTCACAACTACGAAAGCATAATATTCTTTTGTTTAGTCTACTATATATCCGAGTGTATTAAGTGCACTTCATACATAAGAAGTGATGTAAATAGATATACTAAGCGCATTTGTAAATAAAGTCATTAATTGAGCTTTAATGTTCTCATATATTTTAATGATATCACATCATAGTGTACTACAAAGAATTCGTTTATAATTAGAATTAATATATTCTTAAATAAAATTTTCACAATTCTCTCTATCAAACATCTATAGAGCTACCTCGTTTAATGCTACATATTTTGCAATATCTTATCTTAAGCTCTCTTGAAAATATATGTAAAATTACCACTATCACTAGCAATCAATGGTAGTTGTATTTGTATATTACTTCTTGATTACTCATTAAAATGATATTTTTATAATGTCTACCGATAATGCTAGTAGTCGATTCATATGCATAATATTTAAGACAATATTTATATTGTGTTCTAGTTTTTAGTTTTTCTTCTACACTAATTTTTTTTTATTTCAAAAAGTTCATACATTAGACGTTTTACTTTTTTTTTATATTTAGGTAAAGACATAGATGTTTTTTATATTTAGGTAAAGACATAGATGTTTTTTAGATTTAGGTGAAGACATATATGTTTATTTTAAGTGAAAATGCGAGATTAGATGGCTCAATTTCTTCAATATCATCATCAGTAAATATATCTAATTGAAAAAAATATGGGTCCATATCGATAAAATTCTAAAAATTACATATTAATATATAATAAATCGATATCGTTTATCAATGACTAGTATGTGATAAAAAATTTTGAAATCAAGTTAAAATATACCAATACGAGCGCTACAAAAAAATTATTGGTTATCAATTTATTTTAAACTAATAAAAAATATTAACAAAAAATAATACTAACATATCTTAATTAATAGCGTGCAAAAAATAACTGAACAAGCTTAGTTGAAGAATTTGAGCAATTGAGTGAGAGTACTGAGAGAAGGGTGAAAAAGAAGGAAGGGATGAGGGGTGCGACGGTACTCGTCTGCGAGGTACGTCGTGTATCGTCGACCGACGACGGCGAGACAGCAAGAGATCTGAGCTCGCCAGGTCGAGATTAAGGTTCGAGATCCAGGTTGATCTCTAGAGTACCGAGCCCATTGATATTTAAGACACTAATGAAGTTTGTTGGCAGTAAAAACTGGTGAGCTTTTAGCTTTTGGACTGAGCTCTTGTTTTGCCACAGCAAGTTCCAAGGTTTGAATCTTCTGGAAACCATCGATGACTTCGTTTGAGAAGTTTAGGTTTCCAAAGTATAGCTCCCAACGCAAAGGCCGCACCTTTGCTTCTTACCCGCCATGAACAGCCTCTGTCTGTATCTGCTACCTTCCTCTTTCTCTCTTTAGTTGGCCACATTTTTTCAAAATCTTAATTTGGTCGCAGATGGGTGGGAAATTAATATCCCACGAAAAGTTCTGAAATAGATTTTGAGTATTCTGAGAAGAACCGCCCAATTCTGGGTCTGCTTTGTGTGTAAAGTTGCAATCTTGATGCAGCTGCTCTCTCTCTCTCTCTCTCTCTCTCTCTCTCTCTCTCTCTCTCTCTCTCTCTCTCTCTACAGAATGAAATGAATAGAGCTTACTTGAAGGAGAAATATGAGAGGCAAAGTTCTCCAATCGAGCGAAGTAGAAGGGCAAGATCATCTGAAGGTTTAGTCATTTTCTCGATCTCACCATCAAGTGTTATGAAAGAACTAACAGTGAAGCTAATGCGAGTTTTGCATTTTGTGCCGGTGAAGAAGGGGAACTCAGGTTCCTATCACAAGTCGTCCAATCTCGTAGCATTTCGACTTGATTCGCAATGCAACTGAAGCTGTCGAAGATTGCATTAAGTACATTAATGCGTCTTCTTCTTCTTCTTTTTCCAGATCAGTTTCTGTCTCTGGTTCTACCATTGGAACTTCTGGGAAGTCATCAAAATTCAGCATTGATGCACAAAATTTAAGTTTGGACAATGATTTCTATGTTCCAAAGTCTCATAAACAGGAAGCTAGTTGGAATCTAAGAGCATATCGAAGCTATCATATTCGATTCTTCCAAGGTTTGCTGGTTTTGCCAGAATCAACCGGAGAAGAAGAAGCGCATAGAGATAATGTAATCAGATGGTAGAAGAGGAAAGGGCATTGAACAGTAATTCATGTTCGAATACAATAAATGATAATTTGAAAGACACGAGGAAACGGAAGCAGAGCCACGGCAGAGTCTTGGGCGTTCGAATCCATCAATCCTTTGCAAACAGACCTCCGAATCCTTCCTTCTTCTTCTGGGGGACGGCGACAGAGTTCTTCTTGGCGTTCCTCTCCTCCACCTTCTTCAGAACGGGGTCGGTCTCGAGCAGCTGGTCTTTCTGAAACCCTCCCAGAATCCAATCCAGAGGACCCTTCTCCTGCTTGCTTGATCCGCTGCTTTTCGCTTCTGTTGCCGCGAATACAATCCGGGTCGCCGGACCAAACGCCATCGCTAGAGAAGCCATGTCCGTACAGACCAATAATTGGTTTCGCTTGGGAGAGAGGAAAAGCGCGAGGCGAGCTAGATATAGTCGGAGCTACCACAGAGTGCTAGCCGTAAGATGTTTCTGTTATTAATGATCGAGATGGAATCAAAGCCACTTCAAACACGAGCTCTCCACACGTATCTTATCTTCCTCCCCTCTCTCCCTCTAAGCAAAGGCTCATCCTCATCAGACATGGCTACAGATACGATACGTAGCAGAATTCAGACCACCGATCCAAACCATGGTTTTCCATCGATCTGAGCAGTCTGATCAGCCATACACAGTTCATGTTCACGGTCAAGCATTAGTTTACGAGCGGGATAACCTTAGCACATGACCAGGAACAAAGCTTAGAACTGCAATAATTGAAATATAATCATGAATCCGATGTGGTAAGGAGAGAATTAAGCATTTACAGGCTTTGTCGGGTTTTCTAACAGTGACAACTATGGCGGAAGGAAGATTTTGGCACCGACATGAATGATCGACCTTGAACAAGGGCTTTGCCCCTTCTTACCTTAGCTCCATTATTATCAATATATGCACATATTCACCAGTTCTTGGTACCCAATAATGAACACTTCATAAAGCCTTGTTCTTTCTCTCTTCACCAACTCTTGCATTCTTTCGCTGTGGCTTGACTTGGGCTGCCTTCAAGGATTGGAAAAATGCCGAAGCTAATCCAATATTTTCTCCCCCGTCGAAAATACATTCCATACAACAGTTCCGACCATATACAGCACCGCCGAAACCTTGAAAACATTGTCCCATGAACCTGCCATTTTTCCAGAGATTCATACCATTATTGCAGTCCTAATCCGATCTTGTTTATAACCAACCACCTTCGTCTGTGTAGCCTCAATACAAGAAAGATAAGAAGTGAGACTGACCATGTTGTAAGATGTAGCCTGTAGCTGCAGTGCCCAAAACGCTAGCTAGTACTCCCGCGGTATTTGATAGGCCTAGAAGTACTCCCTGTAGAATTCTTAGATCATCCCACATGCCCAATTTCCTACTCTTCAAATTATCAGCCTTTAAATATCAGATTTGCATATTCAAAATGGGTTTGGTTTTCATAGCCACTCACTGAATAGCGAGGAGCAATGTCTTGATGGTTTGAATACAGACCAGACTGAAAATGCGTCTCTTTCCTGGAGTCAAACAAAATTGAAGAATTCAAAATTATGCACTAGGTTTAGTGATCTATCACAACTTATCCCAGGTAAAACTTGGCCAGAAAACAATGAAGATGGCAGGCCTTTTCCAAGATCAAAAGCAAATAAATTACTTCTAGGTAAAGTATGAAAGGAGCAAACCTGGCTGCATGCCATGCACAAAACAGCCATTGGAGGAGAATCAATACGATTCAACTGAGTTAGGAAAAAAGCAGGCCCTAGAAATCCAATTGTTTGCGTGATCTACAATGAAGAAGAAGCTAATTCAGAAAAAAACATGAATAGTTGTCAAAGAAAAACCTTTTATGGTTTCCAATTCATACCTTGCGAACACTAGTCGCAGATAACCCTCTGCTAACAAGGGAATCAGTGATCCTACCTCCGAGATTTGCGGAGAATGCCATCGTCAGACAAGGCAAAATGCAAAAAAGACCAGATTCTGTGAGCTTAAACTTCAGGACCTACAGTTATGTTTGAAGATAATATCAAAATTCAAGATCTTCATAATACAAAATTCAGCGGCTTCGATTGCCATAAATTGTGAATTCTAAATGCATTTTTCGAATATCCACAACTCAGCCATATTCCAACAGAATACTGTATTTAGAAGTTTGAAATACTTATTTGATTATAATACTTTGGCATCCATGTTTGTAGAATAAAGGTACCCCAGTTATGGCAGACGTGAGAAACTATTAAAGCCCAAACTGGTGGTTTTGACAAAATCAATCCCCAAGGTATGACTTTAACAGGTTCCTTGGATGCACTATTCTTCAAAATCAGCCTCTTTTCTTCAGGCCTGAGCTGAGGATCATCAAGAGGCAAACTGTACGTGACTTCATTACAAGATTGAACCCAAAAAAGTATTTAAAGAAGCCGATGTAGAATAACAATGGCAATAATGCCTTTTGAAGTTACCTTACTCAGCCATAGAGCAAACCAAAGAGAGCCAAATGAGTAAAAGACTGAAGGCCATCCCAATTGATGTATCAAAAATGGGGAGAAGGCAAGACCAGTGACCGAGCCAAGATACATTCCGCTATAAACAAGAGCTAACGATCGACTTCTCTCTGATACAGGTACCCATTTCGACAGAATATTGTTCATTGCAGGCATAGCAACACCCTATAAATCAACATCCAGCTAAGCATGTATCTCCAACTAAACAATATATAAGGATATAATTCGTGATAGCAGAACAACCAACCTTGCCAATCCCCATGAAAGAGTGAACAACAAGCAAGAAAGGCAATCCAATTTTAGCAGCTAAAGGAGTGAGAGCCGTGGCAATGGACCACGTCACCACCAAACAACACCAAATCCCAAAACCATTTTGCCCCAATAGTGTCTGCCCATATCCCAAACCAACAGCTTACAACTTATAATCGGATTCCAATTGAATTCTGCGGACATGGGAAGTATGGCGATGCTCATATTTACCTACAAAAGAACGTAAAAAATCTTATAATCGACCAACGACAGAAGCATCAAACTTATACTTGTTCCTCTCCATTCATCGAATTCAGAACATGAAATGGTTCCTACAATGCCCGGGCAGCGACCAAGAGCTACCAATTCAACGAATATGTGCATCCCAGTGTCTGTTTTACAGTTTCTCCTCAAAAAATCTAAATTGAATTGAAATTATCGAAAAAAATTAGCAAACAGTTGTGTAATGACAAAACAAGAGGTCGATGAAGCAAATTTTGATAAAAAGAGGAAAACTTACTCTATCCATATTGCAAAGAAGAAAAGCAGAAAAACACCGAACCACGATAACCCATCTCTTGGGAATTCGTTCCAACCAAGAAACTTCATTATTGCCCAAAACATCCTCTACCAAAACCACTTCATCTAGAGAACCCTTCAGCTTCAACGACTCGGAAACTGTCTCTGAAATATCTCGGCGCTCTGAGTTAACATCTGCTCGCAACTTCCTTCTTACCCTGCGATCCAATTTTCTCGTAGAAATGTGAAAAACATAACACCGCACCTGCGATTGAATCCCAACCGGAAACCGAGACGTGAACTTAAACTTGGACTCAACTGAGTCATGCTTCCTGGATGCCGAAACATCGCATGGAATATTCGTTTTAGGGGGAAAGACGAGAGAAGAGCTCTGTAGCTCATGGCGGGAGGGTCTTTAACAGTCCGCCACTTCTCACTCTGAAATGCTAAGCATGGATTCGGGATTGTCTTCCTCCCGAACACGTTTCGAGGAGATATTTTTTGAGAGAGAAACTGGATTTGGGATTGTCTTCCAAGTGGGCTTGATCCTTGTTGTTAAGTTTATCTTTGGAAGCTGAATGGCGTTTCTAACGTGTGAATAAAAGGTATTTTGAAATTAGGTTATCTAACCGAGTCCAGTAAGGTTGGTTTTGTGTTCTTACTTTTCTACAGCAAACTTAATCTTTGCTTAGTTGTTAACAAAAGAGCATTTAGCCCTTAACTTAGATACAACAGAATTGTTGTTAAAACTAGAAAAAAAATCAATATATAACTTTTCTCCCTTTGTGTAAAAAAATTAAAAAAAAAACCTGAAACTTTAAAAAAATAAATTAAAAAAATTTTGAGTTTTAAAATGTAAAAACACATAGCTCCCGAACAAAAGGTCGCTAGGAGTGGACTAGAGGGTCTGTCCCTCGCCCACCCAGGCGGGGCGACGCGGGGGGTTGACCCTCAATTAGTCCCTCGATCAAGTGTTGTCTCCCCACCCTTTGAATGGACTTATTATTATCTAATAAATATTGCACTTCAACAACATCATCATTAGTGTCCATTTATGTATCAGTGTCCATTTGTTCTATTGCAACTAGCAACACCTCATTATAGATCGGTTTGAAATCTCAATCCATATTTGTTTGGACTTATGAAATTGGCTCTTCCGCCAACACTTCATATCTCCACCAATTACTTGAACTTACATCTATATTGCAAAAAACAATAAGTATTTGTACAATTTGTTTTATTGATGATGTTTTGGCATGAGTTTCAAAGAAGAATGATTGCTTCACCCGTCCAGAATGAAGTACAAACTTGTCATTCAAATAAAGAATTTTGTTGATGAATATGAGTATGGTCTTCAACACCTACAGCCTCCCAAAGTAGCCTCCTACGTATTAGGAACATGAGTAGGGTCCTCGGCACCTGCAGCATCATCATTCAAATCAATAACAAGCTCTTGTGTGTAAGTGGCTTGAATAGTCTATTGTGCGGGGTGGCCTGAGTCCTCTATTGTGTTCGGGTCGCTGCACGTAGGGGTGGGCATAACCGACCCAACCCGAGTAACCGACCCAATCCGAATGGGTTGGGTCGGATTTGGGTCGGTTAAAAACCCAATAAAGTCAGTTCGGGTCGGTTGTGTTTGAAATAATCGGGTTGCGGGTCGGTGGCCCAAAAAAATCCAACCCGCTAACCCGACCCACGGGTTTATTAAAAAGAAAAAACCCTAGAGCGGCATCCACCACTCCATTCAGCCGACATCCTCTCCCTCTGGAGCTTCTCCCGATCCTGCTTCCCTTCGCCGATCTGCATCTCCCGATCCGAGTCCGTCAACGACGCAGCCCCATCCGGCCATCCAGGTATGCACTCTCTCTTCTCTTGCTGCCATACCGGCGCAACCCCGTCGTTCGCCCTTTCACTTTCAGCCGCAGCTCGCAAAGCTACCGAGAGAAAGCTACCGGCGCAACCCCGTCCTTCGCCCTTTCACTTTCAGCCGCAGCCGCAGCTCGCAAAGCTACCGGCGCAACCCCGTCCTATGCCCATCAACGACAGAAATTCGATTTTGGAATCGGGTTTGCCGGATTTTCATTTTGGCTGCAATTTTCAATTATTTGGATGGTTACTGGAAAATTACTGGCTGAAATCTTCAACGACAGAAATTTGCAATTTTCATTTTGGCTGAAATCTCGGTTTTGTTCTGTTTATCTTTGCAAGTTACTGGAAAATTAATACGATGGATATTGAGGCAAATCTAGGTTTTCTCATCTTCCATTTCTCTGGGTATTGAAATTTTAATTATATTATTGATATTTTTTACATTTGGTAACATGTCGACCCGCTAACCCGACCCATACCGACCCAAACCAGTGCGGGTCGGTATGGGTTCGGTTACAATTGGTAACATGACCCGTTCGGGTTACCGATTGTCATCCTTAGTGGGTCGGGTCGGTTGGACTTTGGACCCAACCCGACCCATGCCCACCCCTAGCTGCACGTACCCAAGTCCTATCCTCTTCAAGTGAGTTTGATCAAATGGGCCTGCAGCCCTCGGATGCTTAATCGACTCATCCTCAAGAATACAGTATCAAGGCTTATGGACAAACACATCAAACAAAGGGTTCTTTGGAGTTCTCCTCTGCACCACCGGCATGTGCATCAGTATCAAGAATCTTGTTTCAACCGTCGTCCGATGTACATAATGTACAGGTCCATGTAATTGACCAAGTCACGATGATGGTCTTGGGGTAAGACTGCGTAGCTGATGATGTTGTGCACGATCCCCATAGTCACCGTCAAGTCCATCGAACCGGGCTTGTGCAAGAACCCAACTTCATTATTCTCCAGTATCGACGAGAGAAACGGTACCCCTAATTCGTCGCGGATGAACCAAGCCTTGGATGAATGATAATATTTATCGCTGGCATCATCCTCGTCATCCTAAAAGCTAGGCAACTGACTTATATCGTCTACTGATATTGTCACATCATGGCCAAATAAAAATAAAAATATCTTCCAGCTACCAATCCGACCAACTAAATTGATGTTGCCATAGAAGAGCCGAACCAATCTCTCCAGACATGGACCAATCATCTCAAACAATCTTCGCAGACAAATCCTCTCGAACATATCAACTATGCTCATCGTATCAAATTTTGCAAACATAACTAGCTTCGCGCGAGATAAATATATGATGGGCGTAAACATTGCATAATAAGCGCCCCTGAAGCGGGAGGTCGCCGACTCCTTGAGGGTTTGGGGTCCACCCCACAGGTCAATCCCTCGCCTCTAATGCATGTGGTTGACCCGAGGGTGGACCCCTGCCCCAATCGCTCCCCAGGCAGGGAGCTAAACCGGGGGTTGGATCTCCTCGTTCACATCCAGTTGACCAACTGTAGTTGATCTCTCCTCAGGATTTTTTGGTACATATCAAAGTTTAAGATTTTTTCGATCTATTTTTTCAAAGTTTGAAATTTTTTAATTTATTACTTGTTCCTTGGTTGTGATAGTGCATTTTTTCCATCAAATAAACTAATTTAAATTTCCTCTTTCTCGCCTCCATTTTCCGCGATTGAAGCAACTTATTGCTCTCTGCTTTCCTTAATCTGTCTTTCAATCTAACGCTCTCTCTTTCTTCTCCACGAAAAATTAGCAATACCCTTCCTTTTCTCTCTCTCCGATCAACCAAGAAGAATTCAGGCCACCCATTCGACGAGTGAAGCACCAAAACCGTACCTTTATCGTATTTAATCATGTTGTAAATCTCTCTCTAACACTGAAAAAAGTGTCTGATATTTTGAGCTGTGCAACTGAGCCACATTCGGATTAATCGTGCTCTTGGAAAAATAGTTGGTTGCGTTTGTAATACCCAAACTTTTTGAAGGAACAAGATCCTAACATCTTAATATATATGTTTATGTATTAATAGCCTTGAAACTTAAGTTAATACTAATCTAAATTAATTAGTAAAGCCAACCATAGTTAAAGAATATGACACATCTACCTTACATTTCCTCCTTAATCAATGATATAATTTGAATAAATATTAATCATATAATATTATTAAATGTAAATTATGATTTTATATATTAAAGTAGTAAAGCAATAAGAAAGTGCCACATGTCACCATTAGATTAGTGCCTAATCATGATTAAGGTGTAATTAGTGAATGATTAAGAGGTAATTAAGGTTTACTAATCATGATTAATTAAGTTAATCTTGAAGATTATATTAGTACTAATCTAGATTAATTAATTTAAGTATGTGTGATTAAAAGATGATAATTAAGGTATTTTTACAAATATAAGCAAAAGTAAGGGCAAATATGAATTTTAACATGGACAAATTGGATAATAAGGTAATTTTACCCTAAGAACTCCCTTGAAAAGCTGAGAAACCCACGAATTCTTCAGCTCTCTTCCTGATTCTCTCTGGTTTTGGAAGATTAAGTGAGGTTCTTTTGTTGGATTAAAGTTTTGGTGAAGAGTTTTTATGTTTAAAGCAAGTTTAGTTCACTCTAGAAGGAAATAGGAGAAAAGAAGAGGAAACAAACGACTCAAGGGTTTCGGTTTCGATCTTCCCTATTCTGAGGTATCAATTCTAACCCTAAGAGCATGTTTAAATTGATGAATTGATTCGGAATGGTTAATTAAGCATGTTGGTGATGTTTATATCAAGATTATGCAAAAACTTTTGAGAAAATCAGGCAGTTTTAGGGTTTGTAATTTTACTGGAAGTTCAAGTTTTCAAATGACTTGAAACTCTTCTGATGATTTGAAATAGACATTTTAAAGAGAAGAATGACACGTGAATCGCCTCAATCCAAGAAGTATAACTTAAGTTATGACTGGTTGAAGTTTCTGTTATGCAACAGTTACTCGAAAATAATGTATTCTGGACAGTTTTTGAATTAGGCATATAACGTATGTTTAGATGCTTCAAATTACTTTGATGTCTTCTGATGAATTGGAGTAGACATCTCAAGAAACATTCAAACACCTGAATCTCATTATTTGGATTAGTCTAGCTAAAGTTACAATCGATTGAAGATCATGTTATACCAAAGCGATACTTTAAAATTAATGAATTATGTTACTTGTGTTTTAGGTTTTCAAGTGCAGCAACATATTGATCAAGTTTTTCAATAAGGCTAAGGATTTAAGGTAAGTTAATGTTGCATGTGATTAGCCCTAAAGGGGACTACATTACAAAGATTATGATTTTATGATTTTGCAATATTCTGGATTGTTTGGAGTGTAATGCACAATACACCGACCTCAATTTATTTGAGGATATGTTTGTGTGCCTTGTTTGATGAATGATTGATTTTTGGTATTAGAATAAAGATACATGTTTAGAATGCTTGCAATGTTTGAATTATATATTTATTGCATGTTAACATGTTCATGCATTTTAATTGTTCATGCATCATGGTTTTAAGAAAAATACAAAAATGATTTGCATGCATGATTTTCATGATAATATGCAACAGGTCTTTGATGGAGCAGCTCGAGTTAGACTGCCTCGATGGAGGCCAAATGGTGTTTACTCTCTCCCGTAGTACCTTCAACGATCAAACCAATGAAAGAGTGAAATGAACGAAATATACGTAAATAGTTATATGTTGGGCGGGGTTTGAGTTTGGTTGTCTCAAGAGGTTGGACCAAATGGTGCCTACTCTCCCCTAGACGGTATTACCCACATTAACTTGACTGTTAAGTGAAAGAAAAGAAATGAAATGAACGATACTGAAATTGCATTGTTTTGATAAAGCAGCATATGCATAAAAGTCTCATAAATGTTTTATTATTATGGATTAACTTACTGAGCATTAGGCTCATTAGATAAGCTTTGTAATGTAGGTGATGAGATAGATATTGTGGATTCTACTTATTGTGGATAGATGCTTGAGGTGGTGAAGTACGTCCATTGTGGAGTTTGCATTTGTTAGTGCAATTTTGACCCGTGGGCGACCTATGTAAATGGAAATGTTTTGTTTGAAAACTAATGTATAATATTATGTTTGATCTATAACTGTTTTGTAATAACTTGGTTTTAATGTTAAAGTACAAGTATGTTTTGATTACTTATTACGAATAGAATCGATTTTGATGAAGTTAAATAAAAATCTTTCGTTGTATTTTATTTCAAGGATTTCAAATTGATAAGTTTTACCTTAAATTGTTTAAAGTTAGTACATGTGTTTACAAAAAGAAAAATTTTTAAGCAAGGGAAAAATGAGATCTCATAGTGTTGGTACTTCATTGTTAGTCCAAGTGCCTTTTCTAATTAAGGTATAAGTTTAGATTATATGAAAATACAAAAGGTTAACATATATAAAATTGGATTACGAAGTTGTCTTGGCTATAATATTTTGGAAGTCAAGTTCATTTTGATTGGATTGAAAGCTTTTGAAAATTAATCTCAGACATTGCTTACTGGATTTTATTCATGCTTTGAAATTTGGATGGAAATTTGTACTTTCTGAGTATTTGAAATGGATGTCAAATCTTATGTATCGAGTGCAAAGAAAGAGGGAGTTGTGTTGATTTTGTTTCGGATTACATGGAAAATATTTCAGTAGGAAAAGTAACTGTTAAATTGTGAATCAATTGGACATGTTTTATGGTCGATTTTGGAGCTAGACGAATTACGGACATTGAATTATACAAGTTGGGATCTTTTCATTAGTAGATTTTGGGAGTGAAATTTAAACTCTTGGATCAATTGAAAATGAGAATCTAGAATTAAACTAATTGTAAAAGTTAGTTGATCAAATTTTGTTTGGAAATACTTGCTTAGGTTGTGACTTAGAAACATATTGGAAATCATTGTCGTCGAAGACCGTTGTAAAATTTATAGATTTTGAAAATCTAATTGAAGGTTGAGGTTAATTTTATATTTTCTATGATATAAATGTCCTAAATTTGTTTGTTCAATGTTTTGTTGAATATGAAATTGAGCATGCTTTTTTTATATAAATGTCCTAAAGTGTTAAATGGACACTTGATGAGTTGTATCATTGAGTTTTGAATCTTTAAATTTAATCAGGGTTATTGGTTTTCCACTGTTGAGTGTCGATTTTATTTTATTGTGATAATGCATAACGTTTGATGCTTTAATATGTGATGTATGCTCATTCAAATATTTTCTTTTATTTGATTATTATTAAATATAAAATTATATCTTAACTTGAATAAATCAACTCACTAAAATTGACACATTTTTTCAAGAATTATGTAGGATAATATTTTCAATTCCTCATAAAAATTAGAATGGAGTAATTACCCCTTAGATTTTATTGGTTCTGAAAGTTGTAATTTTTATTCAATTTGAATATTATTTTACAGTAACAAATTAATTTAGATTAAATTGTTGGATCTAATAAATCAAGTTTGGCTCATATTTTATTTTCGAGAGTTGCAATTTTTATATCATCTACTTCAATTTTATTTTTTTTATTTTGCATTTGAATTTTATCTGTTTTCATGGAAAAAAAATTCCTTTCAAGATCTGAAACATAAGTATCGTAGTTTATTACTAACATAGGAAAATAATATAAAAAACTCAAAATTTTAATGACATATTTTCGATTGACCTATTTGGTAAAGTAATTGTAATACTTTTTTGAAATATAGTAAAAATTAAACACTAGATCCTAACACTCAAACTAGTTATTAATATAAGCAAAAAGAAAAAAAAAATCAATAAAATAGAGACTTAAATCCAATGATTTATAACCATAATAGAAAAGAGCAGCAAAAATGAATAGAGAAAAGGCAGCAGAAAACTAAATTTACAGAAAAAATAAAACAAGTGAAGCACATAAGAAAGAGATAAATCATAAATACTAAAAGACTAGAGATTAAGCAAGAAACAAGAAGATTTGAATACAAGAAGATTTGAAATGAAGAATCATCAAGAGCTTATTAACAAGTAGGGATAGAAACTAGAAGAGTCAAGAAATCAAGAACTTCTTAGAGCTTTGAGAGACATGGAAACCAGAACAATCAAAATCTATGGTAAAAGGCTCACACTTTTTTACGAGGATAAGGGACCTGCGATGCAAAGAGCATGTGGACAATGAAGATATAGAGAGGCTCACCTCTAACGGAGAAGAAGTGAGCAAAGAAATTAAGATGAAAAAGCTGAAATTTATTTTGAAGAAGGGAGGTTCACATTAAAAGAAAAGAAGAGAAAGTGGGCGACAAAAGATAGAGAGAAGGAGACTCAAAGAGAATGCTCGTACAGGCTTAGCTCAGTGGTCGAGTTGTGGTAGAGTTAGTACAAGGGTCAAGGTTCGAAACATGCGTCATCGCAGTATGGGAGTTTAATCCTCTAATGTTGAGGTTGCTCTTTGTGGTGTCAGGTACGAGCCTCCCATCTCTAGGCTGCTGAGTCACCGTGATTTATCCCTCACATGCCGTCGGGCCGCGCTGTGGGGACCCTGGGGCGAGGGATTTCACTTTTTTTGGTACAAGGAGACTCAAAGAGAATAGTTGAAATCGAAGAAAGAAAGAGATATGGCAACAAAGATTTAGAGAGTGAGGAATTATTCTTAGGGAAGGTAAATATGAGATAAAAAATAAAACTCATGCAAGTAGATTCAAGATACAATTTAAATTTAAACATACAGAATTGTCACGTAAGTACTATATCAGCAAGTAACTTTAAGAGATATAGTAAAATGATACTCCTAGAATTATCTTAAGAAACTTGTTTTAATGTTGAATGAGAGATTAAGTATATACTTTTAAATGTTAAGATACAATTATAAAATTAAATTTGAATTTTAGAAGAAAAATAGGTTTTTTAATAGATACAAAACTATCTTCGCTTTAAAATGCAAAATGAGCGAGAAAAGGAGAAACAATGAGTGACTCTAGTCAAAGTAAATCAACTTTTCAAAATAAACTTTTATCTCTCATATTGATTTTAAAGAATAGTTACTAAATTCTAAAGATTGTCTCATGGGTGTAGAATAAGATCTAACCCATATTGCATGGTACTTGATTTTGTTCATTAAGCTCAATACTTAATTATCCAGGTGAGACAAATTGGTATAGAAAATAGTGTTGGCTTCATAAGTTTTTTCTATTACTTTTTACAGTGAATTTCATCATTTATTTTTTATTAAAAATATCTTTTAAAGGGGTAGTTAATATATCTAACATGTGTATTCAAGCGTTTTAAATTTTAAAGGGGTATTTAATATCTTTTAAAGGGTATTCAAGTGTTTCCAAAGCTAAAATTATAAATAGAAGAAGAGAGCTCAAAGGAGCCAAGCATTCGATCGAGAAAAGAGATTCGAAGTGAGCGATTGTGCGAGTTGTAAAACTGTAACCTGATTATTTTGAGTATTTTCTTTTTAGCTAAAAATTAAGAAGTAATGGTGAAAAATCAAAAGAAGTAAGAGTAACGCTCTTAGCAAAAAAGAGTCATCGTATATGTTTGATTGAAATCCAAAAGTCAATCAAGGTTGCATGACATCGATAAATAGAAAAATTTTCAAGATGCAACCTTGAGGTGCAGACGTAGACAAAGTTTAAGTTGAACCGTGTTAAAACTTCAGTTGTTTCTATTTAAATCTTACTCTTTATTTTATCATAATAATAGCCTAGGAAATTAGATTTATAAAATCACAAAAATACTAATCAACCTAAATCAACTCCCTCCTCTTATGTTGAAATTATATTTTTCTCATTATTGTGGATAACTATTTGATTATATTATTTTTATCAATAATAGATTTTAATTTAATCTACCGAAAGACCCCTAGCTTTTTATGGTTGTGATTACGCATATTAGAAACTGAGGATAAAGATAGTTATATAAGTTATAGATTTTGATATTTTATGCATAATTAAAAATAGAATTAGTAAACCTAAATCTCTTAGAAATTTCAATTATTTAGATAGAAGAAATATAAGTCTAAATGGAAAAATAATTAATATTTTATATGATGCTCTGAGTAGAAATAAATTTGATAGAATACATTATTTTGAAAATACTTTTGACATTTGATATTTATCCATGAAAAATCTATCAAAGTAAATTTTATGAATTTAGATGCTAACAGAGAAGATACTTCCTCCGAAAGTGAGGAAATTTATCTCATGGGAAACAATATAGAGGCAAATGATATTACAAGCAATTCCTATATTGATGATAGTAATAATGATATTGAATTGCATGAAATGTTTAATCAATTGGTTGAGAATTTAATCTTGTTAGGACTAAATGTAAGACATTGAAAAAGGAGAATTTTGATTTGATTCAAAACCATGTTAGTTTATCTTCTCCTATGGATAATGAAAGAACCTATTTAAAAAATGAGAAGCTGGAATTACTTGAAAAGCATGCTATCATGTGTTTATCTTTGGAACATAAAATTAATGCTTGAAAAAAGAAATTCTCAATTTGATTGAAAAACATATAAACTTGTCATTTTCTTTGGATAATAACTTGATTGATTTACGAAAAGAAAATGATAGATAGACATTAAATTTACAAATGACAAAAAAAAAATTTGGACATGTTATTAGGGAGTCAAAAGATAACTTTTGTAAGAGCAGGTGTCAAGTACAAATCCAAGTAGAAAAAGAAATTATATTCAAACTTCTTCATTGCATCTGACACTTGTCCTATGTTCAATTGTATTGGACATAAATTTTTTTTATTGTTCTTTGAATTTAATTGGAAGAACAACAAGTGGAGTTAAATGCGGATTTTGAAAGGAATTAAAGTTTGCACCCAATGTCCCAAAAAGATTTGGGTACCTAAATGAGTTAGTTGACTACTTATGTAGTTCAAAAGCAATCCCATAAAATATTTGTGAAAATTTGACTTTACATAGTCGAAATATATGCGGGTTGCTTTGAGAGCTTAAAATAAACATTTTTATTGTTTATTTGGTATCTCTTTTAGATTGGTATATAGTTTATTTGGTATTTACTTTGTTTTGATAGTTTGATTAAATGTATATATTCTTTCTAGGTAGTTTTCTAGTTTTTTAGGTTTGACGTTTTTGGTATTTTTTTAAAGGGATGACTCATATTTGTTGTTTTTGCTTCGATTGAGAATCATTATGCAATATGAATTATACGAACTTGATTGAATATGTGTCTCGAATTATTTTTTATTATATTTGAGTATAATTTCTTCTTGTTTTGACTGAAACTTTTTTGGAGAATGTTATATTTTTAAGAGTTACGCCCATTTTATTTTTAACAATGTCAAAGGGAAAGAATGATGTACAAGTTATGAAAAAGTGACTTAGCATAATTAATTTAGACATAAATATATAAAAAAGAAAGAGTTGAACGCATAGAATATGAGAAAGTACTTAATGTTTAAATATGCATGTTGTATGAGAGAGTGTTCATTGAGTTAGAAATATATTGATCAAATATGTACGAGTTTGAGATCATTAAAAAGAGGAATATTGTTGACTTATTAAGTATTTAATTAAATTTTTATTATTTTCTTAATTAATTAATCATTTATTTTTCATTTGAAATATCCTTTAAAAAATAATTTTTAATATTTCTAACATACGTGTTCAAACGTTTTCAGTTTCGTTTGAATCACAGTTCTTTAAGCTATTTAAAAAAAACATATGCTGAAAAATGCAGCTTAGGTCAACTCTTATTGAGTACAAGTCGATTGAAACACATTTGTGTTGACTAAAAATTATAAATGGTCTACTAAAAGTGCCTAAAACATGTCAAGTCACTAGAAGAGGCGATTGATTTGCCAAAGGGTTGACCAATTTGCCAAAGGGTCGACTGAAACTGCAACATACAAATTTTTTTTTTCTCTAATGGCTAATAGAAATGGTCGATTGAAAACCTCCCAAAGTCAAAATCATAAATAGAAGAATGAGAACTCAAACAAACCAAGAATTCGGCCAAGAAAAGAGACGAGAAAGTGCTATCAAATTTTATAATCATATTTGGCAAACTTTTACTTGAGTTTTTATTTTTCAAAGTATGAAATTATGTGAGTTGTAAAACTGTAATTCGATTATTTTGAGTTTTTTTATAGCAAAAATTTGAGAAATAAAAGTGACACCCTTCGAAAAGAATAGTAAAGAGAAATAAGAGTGACACCCTTCGCAAAGAAGAATTATTATGAAGGTTTGGTTAACACTTGAAAGCCAATCAAGATTGCTCGAGATTGAGAAATAAAAAAAGCTTCAAGGTGTGGCCTTGAAGTGCGAATGTAGGCAAAAGTTAGATCAACTGCGTTGATACTTTGATTGTTTCTCTCTAACCTTTAAGCTTTATTTTATTGCAATAATAACTTAGGAATTAGATTTATAAAATCATGAAAAAACGAATAACCTAAATCATACCTCATCCCTTTCCCTCTCAGGTTGAAAATCGGTCCTATAGATGGATTATTTCAAAAGCCGAGAAAATCATAATGAAGTCCCTTGTTTCTCGAATGTGGAGGTCGGCGATCTCAATCTCATAGATTACATTAAAAATAAAAAATGAGTTTTCTTTATGGCATGTAATTCTTAATACATCATATCAAAGACCATTTCTTTTATGATTAAAGGTTTTATTAAATATGAAATTTGCATGTTATGAATATCGGTGATTTAGAGGTGCAAGGAAATCTCAAATTTTAATAGTGGATTTGACAATCACGATTGAAAGTTTGATAGATTTGATTCTCAATTCTAGCGTAATTCAAGATTTTGTTTTTGTGTTTGTTTGTATGATTTGAATGTTTAAAATAAATCATTGTAAACTTAAATCAAAACTAATTTAAAAATTTTGAACCAGATTCAGTTCAGACTGATTATAAGATTTATTTGAATTCAAATTCAATTTTTCAATATATGAGTCGTTGGATATGGTCGTTAAATTGATCAAACTTAAAATTTGTGAATATATAATTAAATTTTAATTTGTTTGAGTTGATAACCTGTTAATTTTAATTTTACAAAACAAAATATAAACTCAAACAGAAAATAAACAAAAATTTTGAGTCAGATTTAGATCGAAACGATTAAACATTTGGTTTTTAAATATGCTTTTATAAAATCAACCCAGCGAATTGGATTAATTTTTCCAAAGAACCAATGATCCGCCATTACCATGTAGAGCCGGCATTCGAGCGAGCCAGCTCGAGCTCGAAAAATGAGCTCGACAGCTAGAGCGAGCGAGCCCTCCCCTCTCTCGGCAACGAGGAACGTCGCAGGTGTCGGCGTTCCTCGTCGATTCTTCAATTCGCCGTTGGTTTCGAGTTTTACGGGCACTGATGCTATGTTTCGCCGTCGGTTTTGATTTTTTCGGCCACCGATTCTTCAATTCTCCGTCGGTGTTTCCGTCGCGCCGCGTCGTTAGTCGCTCGTCGTTGCCGTCGCTCGGTTACTTCCTCGTCGCCGTCGGTTTCGTCGCTCACCGTCTCGAGTCGTCTCCTCTCTCTCTCTCTCTCTCGCTCGCTCTCTATCTGTTTTTTGTACCGTCTGAGACTCTCACTCACGCCCCCCTCCATCTCTCTCTCTCTCTCTCTTCCTCCCTCCATCAGGCAGCGGTCATCATGACCGTTGCCTGACAATCAAAGGTCATACGACCGTTGATAGTATGAAAATTAAATTTAAAAAATATTGGTTTGACATACTTAATATTTTTTCTTTTTCATGGGTAATGCATCCTCGTTCTAAAATAATAGGAACTGAATTAATGTTCGATACAATTTCTAGTAATTTAAGTATCGATACTTAATCAAGTCCTAGTCAATTAAAAAATGATTTTTCTATGTTATTTTTTACTTATAAAATTAAATATTCTGATTTTACTCGTCCTTCTCATATTCCTTCGAGTTCTAGTTGTAGTTCTTCTTTCTCACATCGCCTACAATTCATGGAAAAGATACATGCAAAAATAGATAGCGATGTTTTATTTTATGGTTTTGAAAAAAATGAACTCGATGATTATTTAGAAATGCGGCATAAAATTCCATCGGATGATGATTTTGATATATTGGGGTGGTGGAAAACCAATGAGAGTCAATTTCCACTTCTTTCTAAGATGACACGGGATTTACTAACACCTAATGTTTCTACTGTAGCTTCCGAGTCTGCTTTTATTGCAAGTGGACGTGTATACGATGATTGTGGAAGCTTTGATATACATGAAGGATTGGTTCGACGTCACGAAAAGAGACCAACAACGCGAAGATGTCATCACCGAAGAATTCAAACATTTGGAGTTCGAGAACTAAATTTAGAAATGTTTGAAAGTGTAATTTTTTGCACTTGTAAATTTTTTATATTTTACACATGATTGAAAATTAGATAGGTGTCAACCTAGTTTGAATGTATCTAAGTTGTCAAAATGTCAACGAAAACAATTATTTGTTAAACAAAATACACAAGATACGTGTTTTAAAAAATACAAGAATTATTTGAAAGTGATGCAAATGCCAAAATTATTTGTACGACAGATATGAAATTTTTTTTATAAATTTTTTTATATTTATTCTAATAACATATTTACAAGAAATTTATAAGTTTATCACATTTTTAATCTTATAACAACGAAAACAATTTGTTAAACAAAATATACAAGATACGTGTTTTAAAAAATATTTGGCTCGTTTGGCCTGCTCATTTAAGCTCAACAGGCTCGACTCGCTCGGCTCGGGCTCAGCTTGAATAGGCTCGAGCCTAAATTTTTAGAAAAAAGCTTGACAGGCTCAGCTCAAAAATCTCGACAGGCTCGACGAGCCGGACGATTTCGGGCTCGGCTCGCTCGAGCCGGCTCGAATGGCAGCTCTAGTACCATGAAACCCACATGTTCCCAACCCTAATTGTAACACCCCACTTTTCTGGGTAACCTAAGCCTGTATGAATACAGCACGTTATGGGAATGGTACAATATGTGTTAAGAGATGATAGATGTTGAGGTGGTATTACACTTTTGAAATAGTAATTTAGATGATTTGGAAACAAAGTTGGATGTTGGAATAAAAGTTGTTAAGTGTTGGAGGTGGAAAGTAGATGAAAACAAAGGAAAATGCCGGAGTTTCAACCTTGTGGTAACACCCGACCTTTTCATCATAATTCAAAGTCTTATAAGTATATCATCTTATATTTCAATTATGATTCAGGGTATGAAATGATGATTAACTTGCTGAAATTCAATTGTTAGAATTAGTAGTTGATAAAGAAAGGTCAATGTGAAAGTTGCACTAAAGCAGTTTAAGTGTTAAATGGAAGTTTGAGAAAATGGAAAATGAAAGGTTAGAATGAAGGACCGGTCGACCTATGAATAGTATCGGTCGACACCTTGGTCTTGAGGAACTTGGTCCGGTCGACCTACGTTAGAAACCGGTCGACCCTTGCATGGTGAACCACCTTGAGACAATGTTAAGATTAGCCGATTTCATAGATTTTAAGTTCTTCAAATGAGTTTAAGTTCTTCTCATGAAATTTAATAGACTTGTTTAAGGAACTATAGCAACAAACATTACTCAATTTGGAAGTTTGTAGAGAAAGTTATGAGTTTTGGAAATTTACAGTTAGTAACAACCACCGGGTTAAAAATTGATAACTGGGTAGTTTCAATTTTCCTGTTTTATCATGCTACAGATGAGCTTAAGTGACAAAGTAATCTTCTAAGAAATTATAGAAGACATCAAAAGGCAAATATGGATAGGATTGAAAAACTCGATTGAAGTTGTGGTGAAAAAGTTATGCACGTTAGAAGTTAATGAATGAAAAACCGGACTTAGGAAATATGGACTTTTGAGCGATGTGTGGTGTTTTGTATATTTTATACCTTTCCGCTCCAAATTTGAAGTTTATATCTTCTAAAAAGTTAAATTAGACTCAATAATAAAAAGAAAAACTTTTGAATCATAGAAATCTAAATTGTATAACAAAAGTTATGAAAGTTTTAACTGGCGGTCGACACCTTAAAACTCTCGGGTTTGAAAACCTGTCGACACCTTGAATTTTCAAGCTATAGAGGTCGACCTATGAACAGTAGTAGGTAGACACCTCGTATAGAACCGGTTGACACCTTGTTTAATGTGTCAACCGCTCCTTGAAGATATATGAAAGCTCTTCATCTTCCACGCCTGAAATTGTTTAAAAACTCATTATGCAGCCTAGACCCTTCAAATTCTTGCGGCCTTTCGTGCTCCAAAAGTGACATGCCACGAGTTGAACCATCCATCGCCAATCCGAGAGGGGCCACCACCCGAGCTCGGGCTCGGGTATTTTCTAACAAGTTTGTTCCTTTTGCAGGGGAGGCAATACAAGTACTCAATATATTGGAACCTACCTTGGAGGACAAAGAAAAGCCCAATCCATTCAATTTTGATGTCAAGCCACGAACTAATTGGTCCATGAAAGAGGGAGCATGTTCCCTTTGAAATAATAGAAGTAACACTTAGCTTTAGGTTTAATTTTTGCAAACAAAATTTAGATTTATATTTGAACTTTTGTGCATGGCCATGTAAGGCCCATTTAGGCGCCAACTTGGTTACCTTTTTGGTGGAGAAGGGAAAACATGCTAGTTGTCAACCAAGAATGGAGACCACGTTTTGGATTCAGCTCAGTTGGACTTCCAAAGCTGTTTGAGCCTTTTTGATGATCTTGGCGCCCTTAAATCAAAACGACGTCTTCTAAGGAAAGATAGCTAACGTTTCAAGCTTTCCAATGAGAGCCAAAACGTTAAAATTGGATGCCTTTTTCCTAGTCAACTACAACTAACACAGAGAGAGCATCACATGAAAGGTCCTCATTGGTCCATCTTTGATGTCATGGATTGTGCTTCTTGAAGATGTTTTGGGCCGTCCGATGAAGAACGTGATGTTGCTTAGTTTTCCTATTTAATCTTACCTATGCTGAATGTAATTCTCAAATTTGATTGAATAATGATTTATCTTTTCAAATTTGATCTCTCCCCTTTGAAGTTTGCCACTTCAAAGACTTGGTCTCCGAAAACTTGTTTTCCGGCCACCGAGAGACAAACCCCCGGAGTTGATCGTTTTCCGAGCGAACGATTAATCCTTACCACTTTTCTCCAGCCATTTCATGGTCTTATGGTGAGATTGTGGATCCTAGCTCCTTCATCCATCCCATTCTCATTTTGAGAATCATTTCTCCTAAATCCAAGCACCCCGGGTTGATTTCCGGTGTGTTTTCGGGTACCGACCAAACCACCCATTTTCCCCAAAGGAATTCTCTCAATTTTAGAGAGATCTCTTCCTCATCCATCTGTCCAGATTCATCCTCAACCTCGTCCAAAAATACGCCCCCATTCATTGAGAAGATTGATTCAAAATCATTCCCGATTTGGAATTTTCTATTCGGTGAAACCCTGAAATTCTGCCTTGACCATCCGAGTTTTTATTTAGCATATCTTCCAGTTCCCATGATAATTCCTCTTCAAATTTTGAGGATATCATAATATTTTACCCCTCTGTAATCCCTCTAAAACTCAGCCTCAGATTCGTCCCCTAACCCAATTTTTGAATTCAATTTCTCCCTCCTCCAAATCCCAGATTTTTCAGAATTGCATAGTCAAACCCTAGATACTGTTTGATTCGATATCTCACAATTGGCTGAAGGGATTGCCTTCAATTTTTGAGGTAATTCGTTCAACCCCTTCTTAAAGTTCCATTTCAAATTTCAGTCCTAAAATCTATTTCTTCGTTGAGATATCCTAATTCGTTCCCAAACCCTAATTCTGTTTTTTTTGCAGATTTTCGTGAAACCCTAATCGGTTTTCCCATTTTTCCTCTCTTCCATTCCATTTCGTGTCAAAAAGTCATAGGGCAGCCTCCCTTCCCTCGTTCCCACTTTTGCAGAGAGTTTTTCCTCCCAAATGCTCTCTAGAAGCTTGAGTGAGAAGGTGAGAAATTGAAGATTTTTCTTGAAGAAAAAATGGTGAGTTTGTTCTAAAACCCCCACATTGGTGTTGTGGGTGTGTTTTGCAGCCACGAATTCTGGAAAACAAGATAAGAATTTCGTGTCCCTCAGCTTTTTTGGATGGTTTAAGGATTTTATGTCTTGAATAAGTGACAAACAAGCATGCATGTGTATTAATTGGATAGAACACATGAAAATCTTGACTTTTAGGATGGAATTGAAAGTCTGAGGTTTAAGCACGTAATTGGCCCTAAATAAATGTTATGTTCTGCAATTGAATCAATTATTAAGGATAGAAGAGAGGTATTATGGTTTTGCATGTAAGAAAAAATGAGAATGGAGTTTCGAAAATTTCAGTTTCGGACATTAGAGATAGGTTTTGGTCATGTTATTTTTAAAGGGTCTTCAGCTACGAATTCGGCCATGACTTCTGCATATGAAATGTATTAGACAGAATAAGGAAGAGATTGATACAAATTACATGAAATTTGGATAAGTATAGAAAGAGTTATGAGCCCCGAAAGTTAGTTGAAAAATAGAAATAAAATATTAGGTACTTATTTTAGTTAATTGTGATTTTTAAGGTGTTCTTGAAGACAAATCAAGGAAATTAAAGGAAAGTGAATAAGAATTCAGCTTGAAAACGAGGTAAGAACTCATTGAATGTGTTTTGCCCTTCGGGGCCTACATCACAAAGAGTAGGACTGAGGTTGACGTGATTAAATGATTGAGAAATGTTAAAATGTTAAGTTATTAAACATGAAATGAATATGTTATAGTTATATATGTAGAAAATCTGTTTGGGGTGCATCGCACCATGCACCGGCCCAATAATATGGGTGTGATTGGTGTTTGTGTGACATTGAATTGTGATGTGTATGCTATAAGTAACGCCTTAATACGTAAAGCATGAAAAATATGTTAAGAAATAAAGTTTAAGTGCATTTGGGAGACATATGTGTTTATGTGAGATTTATGTTAAGTTGTTAAGCAAAACATGATTTATTAAGTTATCAAGAATGCATGAATTAAGTCAAGTTGTCAAGTTTTGTTTGTCATCTCATTCATGCATTATATTTCAAGAAGCATGCATTCAAAATGTCACCATTCATCGCATGAAGATCAAGTTATCAAGTATCAAGTTATGAGAGGACTCCGTGGGTGCTAACTCTCTATCAAGCTATTATATTATGAGATGACCCCGTATGTGCTAACTCTCTATCAAGCTATTATATTATGAGAGAACCCCGTGGGTGCTAACTCTCTATCAAGTTATCACATTATGGGAATGATGCATTTCCGCTTTATGTGATGTAATGACAACATATATCAAGTTAAGTTTTGAGGATGGTCGTGGTATGAGACACAGATCTTCACTCTAAAAATAAAATGATGTTTTGAGGATGGTCGTGGTATGGGACACAGATCTTCACCCCAAAATGATTTGAAAATGACACGTTTTACGAAAAGAACATGTTTTAAGCATATCATGAGCATGCTAGGCACGTAGGACATTATAATTTCTTACTGAGCCTTAGGCTCACTAGTTAAGTTTTCTGATGTAGGTGACGAAGCTCGGGATGAGGAATTTAGTCTTCATCACGTGCCATTACATGTTGATGAAGTTGTTTTGGAGCGGGCTGTTTACGAAACCAAGCGACGACCCGTCAGGGAAGGAAAAGAAAATGGTTTCAATGTATTTGATGTTTTCTGGCAAAACTAATTAGATGCTTTACGATATTTTGAATGATGTTGGTGAAGCCTTTTGTTAAATTCTTGAACAATTATGTCAAGCGTTTTAAATGAATGAAAATTGTTATTTTGTGTAAAGTTACCTTTAACCTGTATTGATGAAATGGTGGTTTACACTTGTATGAGTTCATTAGCTCAACGTTTAAAGTATTACGCTTCCGCTAAGTTTTCAAGTCAAGTATTTTAAGTGTATTTACGAAAAAAAAAATTTTACCGTTGTTTTAAAAAAGTTTTAAAGAACGGGATGTGACACTAACCCTTGATGACTATTCTCTTTGTGATTTACTATTCCTCTTTGTTCCTTGCTTCATTATGGTTTATCGGGTTGGCAATAGGTCCAGTCGGGCTGGTTTTCATTATGGTTATTAAATATAGTTCGGGTTTATAGTTCGGTGTTTGGGTTGACCGAACAACTCAAAATCAACCACAAACTGAACCATTTTAAATTATTCAACCTGCAACCAGACCGGAATGAGTCGAATTGCTTGTGCCTAGTAGGGGTGGGCAAATTCGATCCCACCCGACGATCCGATCCGATCTGATCGGATCGGATCGGATAATAGGTGAAGCTAGTGAAAATTCAATCCGACTTTCGGGTTATTGTCGGATTTAATCAAGAATTCGCCCACCCCTGCCTCATAATTTCGTCTTTTTCAAATTGGTTTCTTTCCAGAGAATACCTACCAGATCTTCGTCGCCTTTACCGCTACAATCACCGCCATCGTCGAAATCTCCTGATTCTGCATCAGCATCCAGTTCTAACCCTAACTCCAAAACCCGATAACCCCATCCGAAGACTCTTTTATTTCTGTTTCTGTTTCTGTTTCTGTTTCTGTTTCTCTTTAGGTCGAAATCTCCTGCTTCTGTTTCTTTCTGTTTCTATTTCTGCTTCTGTAATAATCTCCGTCCGAAGAGTCCAAACTCTGAAATCTCATTTAATTAGTTGATTGATTCTTTACAGTTGTTTTAATTGTCTGCGTCATGAAAAGTATTAATTATCCGAAGTTCTGAAATAATTTGTGTTGTTTAGTTACTGAAAATGTTAACAGAGTTGTTTTAATTGTTTACCATAGTGCTATTTTAGTTCCCGGGAAGCATTTTGATCGATTGTTAGAACCATGGTTTTGCATATTAGGTTTAAGCAAATTAAGCATTTTGATCGGATAATTGGTTTGTTTGAGTGGGGATCATGGTTTTGCATATTATTTTAGTTTTCATTGACTAATTCTTTTCATATCAATGTCGTTTTGTTTTCTTTCAGTTTGAAATTAAGATGGAACATACAACATCTGCTTCTATTGACAGTTCTGCTCCTTCTACCGCTGCTGCTTTACATCTCCTGAGTAAAAAAAAAGAACGTTAAGGTCTGCATGTTGGAACCATTTTACTTTGGTCGATGGTTGTGATAAGGAGGAACCTAAGGCCGCATGCAACTATTGTGGGCATCAATATTTATGTCATTCGAAGAAGGCTGGCAATTCAAATATGACTAAACATTTGAAGAGCTGCAAGAAATATTTGTTGACCACAGATGCAGCACAGACGACACTACCGTTTAGTCCGGTTAGTGGGGCTGCAAGCTCATCTACCGTTGTCTCGACTTGTACTCAAGCAGAAGCACGCGAAGCTCTTGCTCGTATGTTAATCATGGAAGAACTACCTATTAGAATGGTAGAATATAAAGGATTCAGGAAGTTTTGTTCTGTTCTTCGATCCGAGTTTTGTTGGCTTTAAAAGGTTTTAAAGCAATCAATTATTTTTTATGATAACTATGTTAATTATGTATTGAAGATAAAATTGAATTCTAGCAAGTGCTGCAGTTTTAAAGAAAACTTATGTCGACCGAACTGCTCAATATGTCGACCGAACGGATAACAGAAGGGTCGAAGAAGCAACTTATGTTGACAGGTAAGAAGTTCTGTCGACCGCTCAAAGACCAGAGAAGAATCATATGTCGACCGCCTAACAAGTATGTCGACCGGCTGAAGACAATTAAAGTTCAAGGCATTTGATCGTATGTCGACCGGACGCAACTTATGTCGACCACTTAAAGTCCAGAGAAGAATCATATGTCGACCGTCTATCAAGTATGTCGACCGGATGAAGACAATTAAAAGATCAAGACATTGGATCGTATGTCGACCGGACAAAACTTATGTCGACCGCATGGAATCCAGAGACAAATTGTATGTCGACCGTTAAGAACATCTGTCGACCGTTCAAGTCTCCAGCGGAAGAAGAAATCTAAAGTTATGTCGACAGTTAAAGAACTTATGTCGACCGGCCAAATAACAGAGAGTTCTCCATGTCGACCGCCTAGAGTAGATGTCGACCGAAGAACTACAAAGATACTGAAGTTATGTCGACAGCTACAATGACATGTCGACCGGTCAAGACCAACGACAAGAAAATTCTTCAATGGCTACTTTCCTATGAGTCTTAACGGCTATCTCTATGTCGACAGCCCTCGAAGATATGTCGACAGCTCCGAAGTCTGACAGACGGAAATCTATAAATTAGAGATGAGAAGCCAAAAGAAAAAGCCAATTTTCGAGAGAGAAAAGCACGTCCAAACTCTGCCAAAATTTCTAGTTAGCTTTTCTCTTACTCTCTCCTCATTGTAAATTGTATAAGATCATTCTCATTGTGATCGAGAGAGTAGTTTTTCAAATCATTCTCGAAAAATTTGAAGTTATTATTTGTGAGCAATTGTAAAGGGGTGACGCCTCTCAGAAAGAAGAGTCATTTGTATGGTTTGATTGACACCCGGAAGTCAATCATAGTAAAGCTCGAGGTAGAGCGGAAAGATCTTTAAGGAGCAACCTTGAAACGCGGACGTAGGCAAGGTTGGCCAAACCGCGTTAACAATCTCGGTGTTATCTCTCTCTCTCTCAAACTATTTAATTATTGTTTGAGCATAGTTATTTAATAGATAACCAAATTTAGAAGAGAAATCAAGAATTTCGATTAAACTTATAAAAACATCTATTAACCTA
>QAOC01039012.1:172742-200449 GCA_003255005.1 Begonia fuchsioides | reverse complement strand
ATCCGAAGAAGAGGAAATCGCAAACATGTGCTTCATGGCCAAGGAAGACAATGTACATAACTCATTTAGCGATTTAGAAGAAATTGATGAAGAAAATTAGTTATTTGATGCTTTTAATGACTTGCTTAATGATTTCAACGGTTTGAAATCTAAGTATAAAATTCTGAAAAAGGAGCATGCCATGATAACTAAGGAGCATGAAATTAAAATCAATCCCTTGGAAAACGAAATTAGCAAATTGAAAAGGGAAAATGATGATTTGAAAGGAATCGTACTTAGATTTACAAATGGAAGCAAACATCTAAATATGCTTCTAGGTAATCAAAGAACAACTTTTGATAAAGCAGACATATGTTATGAATCATTCAAAAAGAAAAAGAAGTATGAGAACTTCTTTGAAAAACCAAAACCTTGTCACGCATGTAATGAAATAGGTCATACGTCCTTCGTATGCCCTTCTAAAATAAGAGGCAAAAATCAAAAGGCTGTTCTGAAATGGGTTCCAAAAGGAACTAAGGCTAACTCTCAAGGACCCAAAATGGTTTGGGTACCTAAAAGAAACATCTAAATCTCCTTGTGTAGGTGGAAGTCTCCCGAGAAAAGAATCTTTGGTTCCTCGATAGTGGTTGTTTGAGGCATATGACGGGAGACCCCTCCAAGTTCAGCTCTATCAAGAAAAAGAAGGGGAATGTCTCCTTTGGAGGAAATCAAAAAGGGAAGATAATTGGTATTGGCAATATCGGTAACCCTTTTTCCCCTACTATTGAAAATGTTCTTTTAGTTGACGGTTTAAAGCATAATCTTCTAAGCATTAGTCAACTTTGTGATAAGGGATATAAGGTATATTTTGAATCCAAATAATGCCAAATAAAAGATAGCTCTGGTAGTAAAATCCTATTTATTGGTTATCGATCAGAAAATGTTTATACAATTGATTTGGATCGTGTTGCATGCTTCGATGAAAAATGTTTTAGTGCAACATCCCCTCTAGATAGTTGGGCATGGCATAGGAGATTAGGCTATGTTAGCATGGATACCTTAGCTAAAATTGCTAAGAAAAACTTAGTTAGAGGCCTTCCAAAGATCTCTTTTGAGAAGGATAGAATGTGTGACGCATGTCAAATGGGGAAACAAACAAAATCCTCATTCTCTCCTAAATCGGTTATTTCAACCGACAAACCTCTTCAACTTCTTCATCTAGATCTTTTTGGTCCCTCTAGAGTAGCTAGCCTTGGTGGCAAGCATTATGCCCTTGTAATTGTTGATGATTTTTCAAGATTTACGTGGGTATACTTCCTTCGATCTAAGGATGAAACTTTTGAGACTTTTACATCTTTTAGGAAGAGAGTTCAAAATGAAAAAGATCTCTTCATTGTACCTATTCGTAGTGATCATGGAGGAGAATTTGAAAATGAGAAATTTGAGCTCCTATGCCTTAAAAATGGAATCAAACATAATTTTTCATCTCCTAGAACTCCTCAACAAAATGGAGTTGTTGAGAGAAAGAATAGATCTCTTCAAGAGCTAGCTAGAACAATGCTCAATGAAAACTCTCTCCCTAAATACTTTTGGGCGGAAGCTGTAGCTACGGCATGCTACACAATAAATCGAGTTTCAATTCGCTCTATCTTAGAAAAGACACCCTATGAGCTTTGGTCAGGAAAAACCCCAAGTGTTAAATATTTTAGGCCTTTTGGATGCAAGTGCTTTATCCTGAATACAAAGGACAATCTAGGAAAATTTGACTCAAAGACAGATCTTGGTATTTTCCTTGGATACTCCTTGTCTAGTAAAGCTTATAGAGTTTTCAACAAAAGAACTCTAGTGGTTGAAGAATCAATGAATGTCTCTTTTGACGAATCCTCACCTCTTGTAGAGAATCAAAATCCAAATATTGATTTGGAAAGAGAAATGGAATCCTTGAGCCTAGATGAGAGTAAGAAAAATTCTTTAGACCCCTCCAAGTTCAGCTTTATCAAGAAAAAGAAGGAGAATGTCTCCTTTGGATGAAATCAAAAAGGGAAGATAATTGGTATTGGCAATATCGGTAACCCTTTTTCTCCTATTATTGAAAATGTTCTTCTAGTTGACGGTTTAAAGCATAATCTTCCTGTTGTTCCTTCTCGACGAACAGCTTCAAGAGATATCGAAGCTGTATATAACAAGGAAAAGCTGAAGTTGAAAGAATTTTTTACTCGTAGCAGTAAGAGAATTTCCATAACCACAGACACTTGGACATCGGGCCAAAGTATGAGCTATATGGTTTTGACGGCTCATTTCATAGACGGGGTATGGAAATTGCATAAGAGGATATTGAATTTTTGGGAAATTGGCGACCACAAAGGCGAAACACTTGGAAAATTATTGGTCCAGTGTTTGCGGCAATGGGGGATCGAGAATGACTTTACAGCGACGGTAGATAACGCTTCCTCAAATGATGTCGCTATTCAACATTTAGTGAGGAGTTTGAGGCATTTGAATGGATTGGTCTTAGATGGATCGCATCTTCATGTTCGATGTTTCGCCCATATCATGAATTTAATTGTTAACGAAGGGCTTAGAGACCATCAAATAGCAATTAGTCGAGTACACAAAGCTGTGAGGTATGTGAAATCTTCTCCAGCACGCTTGAAGAAGTTTAAATTTTGTATTGATGCTATGAAAATAACATATAAGGCCAATGTCACGCTTGATTGCCCTACTCGATGGAACTCAACATTTCTGATGTTGGATAGGGCTGAAAAGTATGCACCAGCATTTGATAAGTTAGCTGAATGTGACAGTCAATTCGTGGCATATATGGGAGATGCTGGCCCTCCTACAGATGAGGATTGGAGCGATGTTCGCGCTTTTTGTAAGTTTTTGGATGTCTTCCATGATACGACAATTGCAGCATCAGGATCTCAGTATGTGACTTCTGCCATGTATATTGCTGAGGCATGCCGACTGAAACTTAATATCCAAAAACATGTTGAGTCAGATAATCCAATACTGAAAAACATGGCTCATGGAATGATTGATAAATTTGAAAAGTACTGGGGCAACTTTGATAGACTCAATAAAATTATGTGGGTTGCAGTTATATTTGATCCAAGATGCAAAACCACTTTGCTCCAACTTTGTCTGAAGATTCTATTGGGGGATGATCGATGGAGTTTATTTCAAAAGGAAACTGAGGTTCTTCTACGACGATTATATTTGGAGTATCAAGGTTCTGAGGCCGAGCAATCGACTTCAACTAATTTCAGAGCACCACTAGCAAAAGATCCTCTGTTTTCAAGATATTATGGTAGTAGTTCCTCTTCTATGGAGACTCGAAGCAGTCGGTCGGATCTTGATCTATACTTGCAAGAGCCTGTTGAGGAATATTCAGAGAATCTAGACCTTTTGCTATGGTGGAAACTGAATTCACATAAATATTCTGTTCTAAGTAAAATAGCAAAGGATGTGCTGGTCATTCCGATCACTATTGTTTCTTCAGAGTCGGCGTTTAGTACTGGCGGTCGCGTTATTGACGAATACCGTACCTCTTTACTACCGAAGACTGTAGAGGCTCTTATATGCGGACAGAGTTGGATCCTATCAGAAACTCCAACGTTGTTAGATCCATTGGATACGTTGGACCGATTGAAAGATTATAAAACTATTGATGAAGATATATTCTAATTCTATATCATAATTCATTATTAATATAAATTATTATTACTGTTTTTTAGTTGATTTTAAATTATGTTTGTTTGTTGTCCAGAAATTGCATGTCAGGGAGAGGTAGAAGGAGACAGAGAGGAAGAATTCACGATGCTTGATATTTGATGTTTAATTGATATCTGATAGAAGTTATTGTAGATTAGATTAGTTTTGTTGGATTTTGTTGGATTTTGTTGCATTCTGGTTTGGATATGTTTAGATTTTCGTTGTATTTTGTTTGGAGATTGTTGGATTTTTCGTTGGATTTTGTTTGGAGATTGTTGGATTTTCGTTGGATTTTATTGCTGTTGGATTTTCGTTGGATTTTATTGCTGGATTAGTTTTTTTTTAAGTTTCAGTCGGATCCGATCTGATCCGATCCGATCGGATCGTGTTGGATTCAGATCGGATCGGATTCGAGTGTTTTTGTTTAAAAGGGGTTATCGGATCTGATCCGATAACCCAATAACATTTCGGATTGGGGGCAATCGGATCGGATTAATCCGATCCGATCCGATCCGATGCCCACCCCTAGTGCCCAGCCATTGGTTTTATTTATGCCTTCTTTTGCATACGAAATGACTGGAATGACCTCGTCTTTAACGTTCTCTTTCTTAGACACACGAAAAGTGTGTTCGTGGAGTAACTGGATGATCTACGATGGCGTAGATCGCCAAAAGAACTTCTACATCACGTGCACACCGACTGCTCGACAGAGTCAACGCCATTGTCAAACTAAACTTCTTGCCTCTCACGTAGAAGAGGCTTTCTTGTGTTTGGGTATTAGCATTGACTGCATACTCAATGCCCATCCAACGAAGTTTCGTTTAGGCGAGATTTCCAAGAGTCCTACTTCATCACGACTGAGCGTCATCAATGCCCCTCCTACGAAGTTTTGTCGGGGGTCAACTCCGGTAGCAGACGGAAGTTTAAGCATTTCTATATCATAATCAGTAAACGTCTCAATCTCTTCAGTGTTTCTAGAACATACATTGACCAGGGAATGATTGGGCAAATCCCCATTCCTTCCCATGGATCACCGATAAACATGTTCTGCTCCGTTCTACTCACTTCCCGCTTCTGTACTTATTTTAATCTCTTTATTGGTCAATCTTGGAGCAGAATTTGGGAACGGGGGTTCGGGTTCCATCCAGTTTTTTCTCGATCTACCTTCATATATGTGCTTCAGGCTTCTTCCAAGGATGTGTCGGCGTCGGAGGATAGGGGAAAGCATGTATCTTCGCCGCCGGTGTTCCAGAGAAAATGGGCGTAATTAGCAGCGTAATAAGAGTTACTGGGGTCGGCCGAGATGGCTTCCAAAAACGTCTCTTCCGCAGCCCACAAGTCGTTTCTCACCTTCCACAAAAAGGTGGCGTACTTGCTGTGAGCCTCCGCGTCGCCTGGCTCCACCTTCGTCGCCCTCTTGAAGTACTCATCGGCTCTGTTTGGTCACCGAGAAACAGAGACGTCGTTAGTTAGATCTTTCCCACCAAAGAATTACAAGTTCAAAGTCTACATCGAGTTCGCTTTGCCATCACAAGACGAATTTTGAATAACCGAGCCTTTTTCACGCCTTCAAATGTGAACAACACTAATGATATTTTTTCTCTCGAAGCAAAACCAACCACACGTCGCTCTATCAGGAAGAAGACTGAACCCAACCCAAAATGGAGAAACGCGACAAATTCCCATAAAAAGCTGCAAAATTTCTCCTATGCGCTAGGAAGTAGTAATCAAAAATGGAAGAACTTGAACAGGTTGTTTTAGTGAAAACATATCAAACTTTTTACCAGCCTAAGTATGGCAGACAGAGTAGGAATGCAACAGGCGATTTCAGAAATGCTAAAAAATATCTCTACAAGTATCAAAAATGGAAGAAGATAGTTAAAACTATACCTGTCGTAATCATGAGCGACGAGGTAGAGAAACTGAGCGTAATTGGCAAGGAGAAGAGGATTGTTGGGTTCTTGGGCTACTGCTGTTTGATAAAGAAGCTCCGTCCGTAAATAATATGCATGGTCATCCTGTTCAATCTTCACTGTCACCGGCGACACAAACCTCTGCATAGTGTCGTGGTCCAGCGCCTCATCTCTCGTGGACGCCGCCATTTCTGAAGCTTCTTGCACTATCGAATTCCAAAGACTCACCTCCTCTTCCTGGCTTATCTTCGAGATGGACTCCCTTTCCCTCGTCGACCCTAACGAAGATAATTGCGATGCTCCCTCTGGTATTACAGTCCGATAATTTTCAGATCCATCAATCCAACCATCACCGCCAGTGCCACTAGCAACAGGCCTAACCTTTCCACCGCCCCCATTGTTGCCACCAACAAAAGCTGTCTCGCCATTCGAGGACGAGACCGAAAACGTTGTAATTGTCGATGGATCAAATTTGTGGCTTTTCTGGCCGGGAATTTGAGCAACAGAAGCGGTAGTCGCCATCGATACATAAGTTGCAGGAGGAGGAGAAGCCGCCATGGCAGTATTATGCCCCATCGAGTGTACAGTGAAGTTGGCGAGGAGTATCATCACGTACACCATGAGCGTCGGGGTGTGCGAGAAAACTTGCTGAAATAACCAGACGAACGACGCGTGCATCTCCTTCTGTACTCGAACGAGAATTCCTTGCAAATCTTCGTAGTACAGAAGTTCTCTTAGTTGAAGCGTGTAGCTATGGAGTTCTTGTATCATAAACACCATGGACGAAAATGCCTTTTTTACAGAACAACATACCGATTCTCCCGCCTCTCGAAAGCCGTCATCCCACTGTAGTTTCCTCTTTATAATTCGCAGCGATAGAGGAAGATCGACACTGTTTGCCTTTCGCTTTATGTCTTCCGACACCATCTCGTCTCTAACAGCCCAATCTGAAGGTTCTGGAGGAATTTCCTGCCATGGAGGCTCTAAAGAAATGAGCTGTGGTGGTTTGAATCGGCTCTGATTCGGTAGAAAGTGAACACTACTAATGATCTGAGAAAATTCTTCGCTAAATCTGCTACAACAATCTTCGCCATTTAGCGCATCGCCTTGGCAGGAATCAGAAGCCTCTTCTGAATCAGAGTTGATTAGATTCAAGTCGCTGCTTTCTCCGGCTTCGTCATTTTCAGAGGACAGTTGAAACTTAAGAGCCAGTTCCTGAATCTGCTTCGAAAATTCATCATCTGAGAAAGCATCTAAGCTGGCACTGCACACCCTTCGAATCGTCGGATTGTCCTGTTTGAGATACTCGCAAGATCGGGACCTGTGGAGCTTCGTCAGAGGAGATCCTAACAGGCTCGATCGATCAAGAGTACAAACGTAACGGCAAGAAAGAGATTTTGCATCACCGCGTCGGCTGTGCCTGGAAGAAGGAGACGACATCGCCGAGGCCAGCGCTTGGGAAGAAGAAAGTGAACGCGTAATTGCAGGCTGAGACCACTGCAAGCACGTCGCACCTACTTTGACTCCCATTGGTAACTGAGCCGCTCAAAGTGGAGAATTACCAGAGCAGATTGTGCTGTCGCCGCTTAGCGAAGCGAAAAAAGAAATCCAAGCGCCCAAAGCTGGTTTCAACGAGAAATATTCTCCAACCAATCCAACGAACGGCTTGGAGAATCACTCAAACTGCAACAAAGATCAAAAACTGCGTCAATCAAATAACATATACCCACAAGCACTCGCCATCTCTTCAGTAAAATCTCAAGAGATTTGCAGAAGAAATCAAGAAAGCCCAGATAGTCGTTCTGGCTGAAAAAATAGATCGGCAAACGCCAACCGAGAAAACACCATCAAAATCGATGAAAACCAATCCATAGAACAAAACGCACTTCAGTTCCAAATACTTACGCAGACAAAAATGGCCGATGAAACTTCAGGGAAGATCCTAATGGAGAGAGGCCCTCCGACTCTCATTTATACAAAGCCCCACTTCTGCTTCACGCAGCCGAGAAGAACGAGAACTCGACCCTATTAATGCAGAGCCGCACCATGTACGACACCGGGAACTTCGGTATCCGGTTACCCTGAAAGCCAACTGCCTTTTTCCCATTTTCTTCCTCCCTTGTTTTTTTTACTTCTCATTGATTTGATTTTTCCACACCGGAACCCCGGGTCAGTAGCCACATCGGAAGGGAAAAATCAGCTACTCCGTTTTCACCGCGAGCCCCATGCGGCTCTTCATATGGATCTCATCCGGCTGCCATGTGTTCAACAAACCGCCCATCCATTTAATGTTGTAGCTCAAACCCGTGATCCCACCGTCCACGTAGCATGCTCTTCACCACGTGTCCTCGTCGGAGAGGCGGTGTCATTGAAGCATGATGATCAGACGGCATGGAAAGAAAGAGGCCGGTTCATGATTTTCAGTAGAAACGACTGAGACTGATCGGGGAGCCAATCTGCAACGTTCCTCTCTCCTTGACAGCTCGTGAATTAAATAATAAAAAATATAAAAAAATAATGGTTTGGGCATATAAACCATGCGCTCTTACAGATCTTGTCCACTGCTCACTCCTGTTTGTTAACGGGCGGGTCCCCATGCCTGTATTTTATAAAAATAAAATAAAATAAAATATTAGTTAAATTACATTTGGGGAAATGGACAAAGTTTGTAATAAACATCAAGCTGTTGTGAGGATTAGGAACGGACGGTTTACGATTGAAGATTGGATGCCTCGCCTCTCCTTCCAACTTGTCGTTTCCTCCCACTTTCGTCCATTTAATGACTGTGACATATATTAATTAACTCTTAAATCTTTTTGACGGCTGGAGTATTATTGTTTTGTAGCTGTCCGATTGATATATTACCCTATGATTCTTGTATCAAAAGACGAAATCCTCGCTCCCAGAACCCTTATACCTCAGCCCAACAGTTTGTGAGGGGGTTAAATCACGGTGACTCAGTGACCCAGAGATGGGAGGCCCGTACCTGACACCATAAGGAGCAACCTCAACATTGGAGGATTAAACTCTCACACTGTGGTGGCGAGACTTCGAACCGTGGCCCTTGTACCAAATCTACCACAATTTGGCCATTGAGCTAAGCCCGTGCGGGCTATTACCCTATGCTTCTACTACGAGTCACTGTTGCTGCAGGGCTCCAATGGACCAAAAATGACTATTTATTTGACAATGCATCTGACGTGGAGTCGGTTCAATCCACCTCAGTTGAAACCACGAGTCCTAATAAGAGAGTATAATAAATTAATTATTGATTAAATTTCGACAAATTTAGACGCTTGAATTAAAAAGAAGTACCTTACCATGGTTTAAGACGTAAATATTTTAGATACGATGCTCTTTTTACGCTGTCAATTATATGACCAATTTTTGGTTGCATGGACCGGAATATTATACGACAAGAAAGAGCATCAACCATCTTTGTGGTCCAACACCCTAATTTGGGCTCATACGAGCGACCATGTGAAAAGAGATTTCCTTCCTTATTTACTCGTGTATAAATAAGTGTGACATTTTGAATTAAATGATAGAAGATATGTGGCAATCACTAGCGAAGTAGAATAGAATAAAATGTGTCTGCACGGGCATAGCTCAGTTAGCTCAGAAATAGTAAATTGGGTACAAGAGTCTAGGTTCGACGCATGCGATGTCATAGTGTGAGAGTTGTTACCCCAATGTTGAGGTTAGTGCTGGCAAACGAGCGAGCCAGCTCGAGCCGAGCCCGAGAGTGCAGCTCGCTCGAGTTGGCTCGTGGGCTCGGAAATACCGAGCCAACCGATCCAGCTCGAAAGCCACCTCGAGAGCTGGCTCGGTTGGCTCGGACCACTTGTAGTGCGGTTGACACTTAGTATACACGCGGTCGACACTTAATGCATATGTAAATTTGGATGGCCGACCGCAAAATAAGGTGTCGACCGCTATACGTTCCAGAACGTTTTTAAGTGTCGACCGCTAATTAAATGTCGACCGCAATACGCATGATTGTTGTGAAAGGGTCGACCGCGTATAAAATAGGGTCGACCGGTAGTTGTATAAAGGTCGACCGTTTTTATAAAGAGGGGCGACCGTTATAATGTAACGGCTATAACTTCCATATGCAACGGTAACGTAAGGTCGACCGTTTTAAAACTGAAGGTCGACCGCATGTAGCTGTTATGCGTGAATTCTATAAATTGTAGAGGTTAGCTGATAAATGTTTTACGTAAACTCTCTTGTGCAAATCACTCTATAGCCTTCAAGCATCGTTCTACTGCAATTAACAAGCTGCAACAAATCGGTGAACGGTATTAAGTAGATTTTTTGTTCAAAATAGTCATTATTTATTATGGATTCACCGCCGAAATACGTAGAATTTGAAACGTTTCCGTCTTCCGACGACGAGGTGCAAGAAGTTGCACCTATGAAGCCGGCTTTTTCTGTCGGATTAACACACACATCTGCACAAGCATCCACCTCTGGCCCTCGAGTAAAGAAATCGAAAACGTCGGAAATATGGAAACATTTTCAAATAATAGAAGTGAAAATAGGAACGACAATAGAAAATAGGGCACAATGTAAATATTGTGCCAAACATTATGCTTATGAATCAACAACTAGCACAATGAATCGGCATTACAAAAAAAATCACGAGCAACTGCATATGAAAGATTGTATGCAATCTCAATTAAACGCTCTTGGAACCGGAAATTTTGTTTATTCGCATGATAGAATGCGAGAAGGTGCTGCAAAATTTGTGGCACAGCGAGAGTTACCTCTCTCAATCTTTGATCACGAGGGAACCGTAGAATTTATACAACAATTCATTAATCCAAGTTTTAAGCGAATTCCTCGCAGTACATTGCGAGGCGACATAATAAAATTGTATGAAAAAATGAAAAATGATTTACTTCTTTTATTTTCGCATGCGCTCACGATGTCTATATGTATTACTTCTGATTTGTGGAGTGCACCCAATGCACTCGGTTATATTGTTGTCACTTCGCATTTCATTGATGCGAATTGGCAACTTAATAAACGAATTTTAGGTTTTCGGAGTTGTGAATACCCTCATAGTGGTATCACAATTTATCGATACATTGTTGGTATTTTACAAGAATACAACATAAGAGATCGAATTTTCAGTATTACCTTAGATAATGCTTCCGCTAATGATGTTTGTGTTAATCAATTTAGAAAATATTTTCAATTCGATAGTAGTCATTCATCCCTTTTTCATATGCGGTGTGTTTGCCATATTTTAAATTTGATTGTTAAAGATGGCATGCAATTTGTTTCTCCACATATTGATGCAATCAGGGGTGCAATTTCTTTTATTTCTTCGTCTAACGCCCGACAACAAGAGTATCGAGAATTTTGCAAAGCGGCAAACCTGAAACCTCGAAAACTAAAAACCGATGTTTCAACTCGATGGAACTCAACATATCTAATGTTAGAAAATGCTAAACCATATTGGAACGTCATTTGTGATTTTATTAGTCAAAAGACACAATGTCTTACTTTGGATATTTGTAGTTGTGATATGGCTAATCTATTTCTTGACTTTTTGCAACCATTTTTGGAAGCCACCAAAGAATGCTCGGGAATTTATTATCCGACTACGCATCTAGTGCTTCCGTGGTTCGTAAGATTGACTTCTACCTTTGAAAGATATAAAAAAATTGATGCATTTAATGAAATCGTAACTTCAATGGAATTTAAATTTCACAAATATTGGCTTCAAGTACCTCCAATTTTTTCATTTGCTAGTATTATGCATCCGAAATATAAAATCAAGGGCACGAAGTTGATGCTCGATAAAATTTCGGAGAACCTAGGTTTCGCCCCCGTATGCAATCCTAACACATTGCATAGAGACCTTGCTATCTTGTTTGAGACTTACCAAATTAGATTTTCCAGGGCAAGAACTCATAGTTCGTCCAATGTGGCATCAACGTCCGGTGGTAGTTCTAGTTTCGGAATACCACTAAATGCTATGGATGCCATTGACGCCCAACTAGAAAGCGACGTGCATTCGTTTGCTTTCGATAAGAGTGAACTCGACGTGTATCTGGACAATCGAGTTCCAATTGCTCGAGACGAGGCCTTCGACATTTTGAGTTGGTGGAAAACCAACGCAGCCATGTATCCCGTGCTCGCTAAAATGACACGGGATTTACTAACACCGCCTGTTTCAACTGTAGCTTCCGAGTCGGCTTTTAGTGCAGGTGGACGCGTATACGACGATCGACGCGCAAGTCTGGCACCGGAGCTTGTGGAGGCACTCATTTGCATGAAGGACTGGAGCGACGCAGTCCGGAGGGACCAACAACGAGTGGACGAACTGGAAGAGGATTTCAAGAACTTGGAATTCGAAGAGTAGCTGTTATGTTCCGGCGACGAGTCGAAGATCTTTTTCATTTCGTGTATCCCGTACATCTGTCTTTCGTTGTAATTTATAAACATTAACATTTGTTCTTTCTGTTACTCACTTTTCTAATGTCACCAAATTTCCATTCTTTCAGTTAATCTTATTCGTCTGCATGAAATATATCTAAGTGTCGACCGCAAATACAATGAGTGTCGACCGGACTACGTTTGGTGTCAACCGCAGGTATACGAAGGTGCCGACCGCGCATTATAAAGTACGTTGACGGTGTCGACCGGGAGTATACGGTGTCGACCGCAGATCATTCCAGCGTGAAAAAGGTGTCGACCGTATTATACGGGGTCGACCGCATCTCCGTCCAGAGAGTTTTATGGAGTCGACCGCCATTTAATGTGTCGACCGCAGCGCATTCCAGCGTGAAAAAGGTGTCGACCGTATTATACGGGGTCGACCGCATCTCCGTCCAGAGAGTTTTATGGAGTCGACCGCTATTTAATGTGTCGACCGCATATCCATCGACCTCGTTGTAGGGGTCGACCGAAGGTAAAGGTGTCGACCGCAATTCGACCAGAGCTTCGACTTAAAACCCTAGCGGCGAGGGTTTTGTCTTAAGTTAACGAAATCCAAGTGTCGACCGCACGAGCCATTCAGACGTCCGACGACACTTTCCGACGCCCTCGTCGAGTTAAAACGTAGTGGTACGTATCACTTCTCTTGCTCTTTACTCTACAAACCACGGAACCACCTCCGTTTCGAAATAACTCATCGGCGATTTTCTGGAGACAGAACCCAGCATAGGTGTCGACCGCAGCATCGCTAAGGGGACGACCGCAGATACATCCCGCTCGATAGGTGTCGACCGCAAAAATCTCAGGTGTCGACCGCAAACTTAGGTAACTATAAATTCAGCTGAAAAATGACTTGCATCGAGTTTACATACGGTTTAGGAGGTTAGATGTTTATATTTATTATTTTCATTGTCTAGGTTACTTCAAATGGCATCGACCTCGCGTAGTAAAAAATGCAAAGTTTCCAAAAAATCCAAGGCTTCCTCCGTTTCGATTCCGGAGGAACCGATTGTAGGGCCCATGTTCGATTCTTATTTGTATATTGATTTAGAATGTCAACAAAAATTTTTGTCTGATTTCCAATGCAAGTCCATTATTCCAAGCCGTGTTTTCGTACCAAATTCCATCAGTAACTTACCGATACACGATTTATTGAATCGTGTTGGTTTGTCTGACCTTTTTCAATTCCAGGGCCCGTATTACGAAAACTCAATTCGCATGTTTTACGCCAATTTTACTTTTTCACCGAACCCTTTAAAAGTGTCTAGTTATGTGTACGGAAAACGCATAACCATCACGTCTCGTTATCTCAACGAGATGCTGCACTGTAATGACAACGAGAGAGCCCCTCGCTACTATGAGGCTTTCACCGAGCCTCCTTGTGTCGAAACGGGTGCGTACACTGATTTTCTCCGCTCCGTTGTCAAAAATCCCAACACTCACCTTCCCCCTAAACCGAAAGCCAATGACTTGAACGTCATTGCTCGTCTTGTCCACCACATGATCTCCTATAACCTCCTACCTAGGGATGGTCATAGGGATCATGTGAGTGGAATGGATTTGCACGTACTTTATAACATTTTCACTGGAACCAACTTTAACGTTGGTTATGTAATTTTAAAAAGGATGATTGATCTTTTCGAAAACTCGTCCAAGTCAATGCCGTTCAACCTTTTGTTGACGGAAATTTTCCACGAAAACGGTGTGTCATTTCCTCCCTCCGAGACACCTGTACCGGTTAGGAGAGTCGACACCTATTCGACATCTACCCTTGCAAGAATGGGTATTGTGGAAAACACGGACGGCGAGTGGATCTTCAAAGGCGATCATCCGGGCTCGACATCACAGGCCCTCCAGCACGAGGGGGCTGAGTACGACCAAGAACAACGCGCTGCAGCAGCTAGTCGTCCTTCGACAACCCGCCGGATCGAGGCATCTTTGGAAGACGTCAAGCTTTTAATGGAGAATTCATTTGAGAGAGTCCAACGACGGCTTGACACGATGGATGTCCGCCTCGCAACATTGGATCGGCGGTTCGACGAGGCACAAAACCGACAATGGGCTGGAATTTTTTGTACTTCGCCGGCACCCTCACCCACAGCTGCTCCACCTCCATCGGACGATACCCCTATGGAGTAGGTTCGTTCTTTTGTACTCTTTTCAAACAATTAAACAACTCTTTGTAACATATTTTACTTTTTAATGGCACAATGAATGCTTTCAGTGTTTCTATTTCGATTCGTACAATGCATGAGTATTAATTGTTAACACTTTTGCAAATTGATTTCAAATTGAATGCTTTCAGTGTATTGTTTATTCGATGTATTGTTTTCGTGTTTCTTTTCCGTAATGGAGGCGATACATACAAATGTTATCATGCAAATTTTTTTTTGGCTCGAAGAAAACAATATGCATAAATTGGTCATTACATAATATCGAATAAGTTATACAACTTCAATATACGAAATTTTTTTTTTCTTGTTTGGCTCGTTTGGCTCGGCTCGTTTAGGCTCGACTGGCTCGGATCGGCTCGCTCGTTTACGCTCGAGCCAATTTTTTTTTTAAAAAGCTCGACAGAGCCGGCTCGAATAGGCTCGACAGGCTCGAAAGGCTCGGCTCGTTTGGCTCGACAGGCTCGACGAGCCGGCCTTCCCCGGGCTCGAGCCGGCTCGATTGCCAGCTCTAGTTGAGGTAACTCCTTGGAATATCAGATAAATGTCTGCTATCTCTGGGTCGCTAAGTCACCGTAATTTAATCCCCTCACAAACTGTCGGGCCGAGATGTGAGGACCCTGGGGGGAGAGATTTCACCTTTTGAGTACAAGAACTGAATAAAATATATTACATTTCGTTTCTCGTGCCACACTACTATGCACTCATTTCCATTAATGTTTTCGGTGTTTTGATAACAATAGTAACCAAAATTGTCCCACAACTAATCGGTAAGCAATCTAAGTGGAAGCTTTGGTGTCAAAGTTTCATACAATAAAATGATAAAATGTTATTTTACTCTCGAGTCTTGATTACGTTCACCGTGTAATTGGGTCGATAAACCTACAACTTCAAATCTGCGGTGTTAAATTTATTCATGCAATATTCGAGAATTATTGGACCATATTGCACTAGAATCATCAAGAGTGTTGGGATAGAAATTGGGCTAAAATTAGAGTTAAGAGGGATGTGCTTTGGCAAAAGAGGATAAGTCAACTAGGAGAAATCGAAGTGATGGAAAATTAGCCAATTTTCACGTGGGCTTGTAATCGGACAGAGACTTGAAGACGAAGATGCCACGCCAATCTCCTTATCTGCTCATCTATCTCTCTCTCTTCTCTCACCCTCTTTCCAACTTCAAATGAATTACAGACACTTGGTCTTGGAGCTCTTCGGTGCATCTTTTCCTCATGGAAGCTTTCAATAATATGGACTGATGAGTGGTATTTTGGCCCTAAAAGTAGTTTTTATGTTCTATTCATGCTGTCCCCCTCAAATGATCTATCATGAATGGTGAACTGATAATTGAAAGTCTATTTGTAAGTAATTTAATATTTATAATTTATCAAAGGGTAACTAGCAATATATCCTCTGTATTTTGGGGTACAAGCAGCCAATATCTTGTACATTAATTTTTATTAATTTCACCCTCGTACTAATCATCACTAACAACGAACATAATATGTTACAGAACACGTTACCTGTTCTGGTTTTAATATTGAGAGTCGAAGAAATGGTGGAATAGAGAGAGCCGAGCAAAAGAAATGGCAAACAAACAGGCATTTCGGCGATCTCTGGTACGAGCTCTCCATTCTGGCATCTACTTGGTGGATCTGCACGTAGCATCCGTGCTTGATCAAAGAGAAATCGTGTTCAATTTTTCAAACGAATCTGTTTAGGATTTGTGCCAACTGTTGACGAAAAATAATTGTTCGATTTCTTGTTAGTCCGTCGATCTCTAATGACCTTAGATCAAGGGTTTCTTTTTGCTAGTCATCTATTTGATGAATGCTTTCGTCTCTTTTTGATATTTATTCATAGTGTAGCTCGATTCAATTGTTTATAGTTGTGGATCTTTGTGGAGCTTCCATTTCGTCCATTTTTTGTGATTCGTATAGTGCATCTAAGTTGGGTCTCTGATGTTGTGGCTCAGTACATCTAGTATATGTTCATATGTTTCATGAAACCATGCTCCAAGTTAAATTCATAGAATTGACAACATATTTTTATTGGTGGTACTGTGCGAAAACTTTTGAAGAGACTTCAAATGTAACATGTTTTTGCAATCAAGCGTAATAATGAGGCCCTCGTGGACAAGAGCAAATCCAGGCGGAAGATTTTTCATTTGTCATCATTATGAGTTATCAGACCCTCGTGCTAATTATTATTTAACACATTTGGAAATATACTTGTAGGATAACCAAATGCTGTCATTGAACTAACCCAAATAGGAAAATACAATTTTCATTATAATTCCATTATTCTTAATGGCATTAACAAAATCACAAATTATACTAATCATTATTTCAAAAATCAAAATTATTTTCAAAAGCAATAAATCATTTTTTCGACATGAGAATTTCATGACAGAAGAATTTCATTACATGGCAAAGGATTGAAGGGAAAAAATAGAGATTCTCTGAAGTAGTGGTGTCAAACGAGCCGGCTCGCTCGCCCGGCTCGGTACTGTAGCAGTCTGAGCCCGACTCGTTTTACTACAGTACCGAGCCGAGCCTGGCTCGGTAAAAAGCTCGAGCCCGGTAGGTCGGCTCACTCAAGAGCTGGCTCGGTAGACTCGGAATACTTGGAGTGCGGTCGACACTTAATCGACATTATAATTTTTGTGGGTCGACTGCAGATGAGAAAGAGTCGACCGGAAGACGACAAAATATCGACCGACGTTGCATAAAGGGTCGACCGGGGGTAACTGTTATTAGAGAATTCTATAAATTGTAGGGGTTAGCCAAGAACTTCTTACTCGAAACTCTCTGTGCAAATCGCTCTCAAGTCAGCTCGCTCAAAAGTTTTCTAGCTGTTGATCGTTCTACGCTTCCATTAACAATCATCAACAAATCTGTGAACGGTGTTAAAGTAAATTTTTTTTAAAATACTTCATTGTTTATTATGGATTCACCGCCGAAATACGTAGAATTTGAAACGTTTCCGTCTTTCGACGATGAGGTGCAAGAAGTTGCACCTATGAATCTGATTTTTCGTCGGATTGACACACACATCTGCACAAGCATCCATGTCTGCCCCTCGATCCAAGAAAGCGAAAACGTCAGAAGTATGAAAACATTTTGAAATCGTAGAAGTGAACGTAGGAACGAAAATAGAAAATAGGACACAATGCATCTATTGTGCCAAACATTATGCTTATGAATCCACCATTAGCACAATGAATCGACATTACAAAAAATATCACGAGCACTTGCATACGAAAGATCGTATGCAATTGCAATTAAACATTCTTGGTACCGAAAATTTCGTTTATTCGCATGATAGAATGCGAGAACGTGCTGCAAAATATGTGGCACAACGAGAGTTACATCTCGCAATGTTTGATCACAAAGGGACCGTAACATTTATACAACAATACATTAATCCAAGTTTTAAGTGAATTCCTTGCAATACATTGTGATGCGACATAATAAAATTATATGAGAAAATAAAAAATGACTTGCTTCTTTTATTTTCGCATGTGCTCATGATGTCAACATGTATTACTTCTGATTTGTGGAGCGCACCCAATGCACTCGGCTATATTGTTGTGACTTCGCATTTCATTGATGCGAATTGGCAACTTAATAAACGCATTTTAGATTTTTGGAGTTGTGAATATCTTCATAGTGGTATCACAATTTATCGATACATTGTTGGTATTCTACAAGAATACAATATAAGAGATAGAATTTTTAGTATTACGTTAGATAATCTTTCCGCTAATGATGTTTGTGTTAATCAATTTAAAAAATATTATTATTTCGATAGTACTCAGTCTTTTCTTTTTTATATGCGATGTGTTTGTCATATTTTAAATATGATTGTTAAAGATGAAATGCAATTTGTATCACCACATATTGATGCAATTAGATGTGCAATTTCTTTTATTTTTCGTCAAACGCCCGACAACAAGAATATCGAGACTTTTGTAAAGCGGCTAACCTCAAACCTAGAAAACTAAAAACTGATGTTTGAACACGGTGAAACTCAACATATCTAATGTTAGAAAATGCTAGACCGCATTGGAACGTCATTTGTGATTTTATTAGTTAAAAGATGCAATGGTTTACTTTGGATATTTGTAGTTGTGATATAACTAATTTATTTCTCAAATTTTTACAACTATTTTTTGAAGCCACAAAAGAATGCTCGAAAATTTATTATTCGACTACGCATCTTGTGCTTCCGTGGTTCATAAGATTGACTTCTACTTTTGAAAGATATAAAAAAATTGTTGCATTTAATGAAATCGTAACTTCAATGGAATTTAAATTTCATAAATATTGGCTTCAAGTACCTTCTATTTTTTCATTTGCTAGTATTATGTATTCAAGAGTGAGCCGACCTGCCGGGCTCGGAACGGACTCGAGCTTTTTACCGAGAGAGGCTCGGCTCGGTACTGTAGCAAAACGAGCTGAACTCAGACTGCTACAGTACCGAGTTGGCCAGAGAGCAGGTGACACCACTACTCTCACGACACTCTCCACTAGCCCTACCCCATTCAATTGGATCTCCCTCCTATCTATCTGAATCTCAATTAATATTTCAATTGCTGGAGTCCACCTCTACATGATTGAGAATGAAGCTGGATTTCATAATGTTGGAGATTTCAGATCGGAGGAAGTCGCACAAGTGCGTAGATTCATCGTCGGCGTCACACCTCAGAAGCGGAAAATGGGATCGAATCGGCGCAAGCTAGGAAGGGCCTCCTATCTTTGTCAATGAAATGGAAGTCCCCTCCAACGGTGCACAGATACTTCACCTGATCGTCCTGCAAACGTGAGTGTTGTGACTTTGAATTTTGATTTGTTTATTTAACCGGTTGATTGCGTTGATGCATCTCTGTTATCATTTTATATTTTGATTATTCACTTATCAGATGGAATCGACTGCATGACTCTCCTTTTACTTTTGATAAGTTATTATTCCGAGCAGAAATATGCTTGCAATTTTTGTTGCTAGATCAGCCTCAAGCGTTACTAAACAAGCCAAAACTATGGATTTGATATTATTTGCAGCATTCAGATGCATTTTTGATAAGTTACAAGCTTGATATTAACGAGCAAATTAAGCTTATACGGCAGAGGCTGGTCACAGTGCAAAGCTGGCAGAAGAGCTATGCAGACCTTAAGCGTCGTGAGGTGGAGTTTGATGTAGGGGATTATCTATTTTTGAAAGTTCGACCAAGGCGAGGGATTAGTCGATTCGGAGTAAATGGTAAATTGGCTCCGAGGTACATTGGTCCCTTCCCGATTATTAAACGAGTGGGCGCAGTAGCTTACAAGCTTGAACTTCCTGCCCAGCTCGGGTATGTGCACGACGTATTTCACATTTCTATGCTAAGGAAGTGTGTTTCAGACCCTTCACATGTAGTCCCTTGGACTGACGTGCCTATCGAGGATGATGTGACGTACGAAGAAGAGCCTGAACAGATCATTGATCGGGAAGTTCGTGTAATACGAAGAAAGGAAGTCCCCGTGGTTAGTGTATTGTGGCAGAACCACGCTGAAAACGAGGCAACTTGGGAACTTGAATCTGATATGATAGAAAAGTACCCTCGTTTATTTACCTCCTTTTGTTAAGTTTGTATTGAATTTCGGGACGAAATTCTTTTGAGGGGGTTATGATGTAATAACCCGAAATTTTAAATCCCGAATTTCAAGGAAAATTTTTTGCGAAGTTTGACTAATCAACTGTCGTATACGGAACGTAAATTTTTCGTATATGCCATGTGTGACGACTTGGTCAAACTAATTTAAATTGAGATATCTCGGAACGAAATTGAGTTACGATTTTTGAATATGACGTAAAAGTTGATTTTACGAAATAAGTGGACACATGATCGTGTTGGGATTTTAAGTAGAGCGACGGGAATTGAACGAAAAACCAAAAACGTTACGCGAAATAAATATTATGTTTTAATAATATTATATTATATTATATAATATAATATTATTAATATAATATAATATTACTTTAAGTTAATAAAAAGAAAGAAGAAGATGCTTCTTCTTCAGCAACCCTCCCCCGACGCCGACGAAAAACCATGAGAGAGAGAGAGGAAGGGAACGCCGGTGAACAATGTCCATCCGACGAGATCTTGGTGTCGAGACGTCCGTCTTGGAAAGATAAAAAAGTCTCTCGAAACGTTCGTTTTGATTTCTCAAATCTTGGTTATTCTCGTGATTCTTGGTACAGTTGAGTCCGTCTCGACAGTACGAGTGTTTTGGCGTAAAGATCGTCGAGAACAGAGGCCGGAATCGGCTCCGGCGACGACCGGCGAACGGGCGCGACTGAACCGGTTCCCCGAACCGGTTCAGTCAGAAACCGGTCCGACTGAACCGGACCCGAGGGTCCCGATGCCCCTTTTGGCCCGTTTTTCCATATTTTTGCTCGGTTTTTGTTTCTCTTCTCTTATACAATATATTTGGGATATTACAGAGGAGTTTAACGAAATTGAACCGAGCCCGGAACCCGAGAAAAGAAAAAAGAAAGGGAAAACGATCGTTAAAAGAAGTAAGTTATTTGTGTTTTCTGCATTAATTCTAGATGCATGGTTTAAAGTTGATAATAACTATATTTTGGTGGTTGACACCCAAAACGACGTGGCGCACGTCAGTTTTAAAGTATTAAAACTTATAATCCAGATATGACATGATTTATAGGGCTGATTTGCATAATTTAAATGATTGATATTTCATTTGTTTGTCTATCTTGATGGAAGTGGATATCGAATTTGGTTTTGGATTTCCACGTTTATTTAGAAACTGGATTTGGTTTTATAAATGTGGATTTTGTTTGAAACGATCGTTCGTCGGAGTTGGTAGGGTCGATCGGCCGGTCGGCCCCATTCGTTCGGAGTTGGTAGGGTTGGTCAGGTGATCGACCCCTTCGTTCGGAGTTGGTATGATCGACCTATGTCTTATCACTTGATGTGATATGGGATGGTGATGGGGCGGTGATGACGCATTCCCTGGGGCACCTTAAATCTCCATAAACCTGGCCAGGGTTTACTGCATGCGTGCAGGGTACGATGACCGGGATCAGAACCATCTTAGCGGATTGCCCTGGGTACCCAACGGACTGTGTGCCGTTGTTATTTGACCCGGGTAGCTAACGGTAGGGTTCTTGATCGGTATCGAGTAACGGTAGCTTGGGTCCGGGACACCTTACCAAGAGGCCTTTGGATGACAGTTGGCTGAGGCGACTGTGGTTTGATCCGGGTGGTTAAGGTCGGTACCCAGGAGAGACCGGCACCGGGTTTCTTTCTGACTCATGAGATGGTGAGCCGTTTGCCCATCTTTCTATGGTGTGTCGGGGTGGTCCTTGTGTGACACTCCTTTTTCACCGGTATTTGATGTATTTGATGGCTGTGAGGGTATTTTGTAGTATAGTCACCTACGTATGTGATGAGTTTTCTAAATACCTCACAGGGGCCAGATGGGCCGGGTTTTTTTCCAAGGGGAAATAATTGATTTTTATTGGGCTCGTGGAGCCGGGTTTTGAAATGGTGAAATATGCATGATTTTGATTGAATTTCAAAATGCGTGCATCATATAGAATAGATCGCGATTTTTGGGAAAAATGTTAAAATCTAAGTTCTAACCGGAATGCATTAAATATATGTAACTTACGAGTTTGTCACTCACCCAATCGACAATATTTTTTACCAGGCTAGCAGTCGACTTTGGAACTGATAGAGATTTCTTGGAAGAATCTCTTTAATATTTTCCTTTGTTGTAACTGGTAAGAAATTGTGAGTGAATATATTTGAATAATATTTCTTTCGATTTGGTTGTATAATAATTTATTTATGCTATGACTTATAACATTTTGGATGGATAGACCGGGAGTATTTTGGTAAAGAAAAATTTTCGCAAGTTTAAATAGCCTTTGGGTCGGATTTCCGAGTCTGCCGAGGTAGATTTGGTTATCTGACCTGGCGTTTCTGTCAGACCCTACTTCGGGGCGTGACAATAGCCCTCATAAAGCGTGCAAATCACGTGTAAAATGCATGCCTAAGAGTTTCAATACTAACCCAAACTGGAATCCCAGAGGTTAGTTTCTAATGGGATTGATCTTGTTAGCCATCACTGATTCTCTGTGCACACATGAACTTCTGTAAGGATACTGTAGAGAAAGTGAAAGCGGGAAGTTTATATGGTTGTGGATGTCCAGGGACTGGAAAATCATTATCCATGGAAAAAGTGAAGCAACTTCTTGTTCATTGGGCAACAGAGGTCAGCTGCTACATATCACCTCGTTAATGCCTTCGTAGTCAATATTAAAGAAACTTTTGAACTCGAAGAAAAGACCTACTACTAATCACTTCGTTAATGTCTTCAGTCAATATTAAAATAACTTTTGAACTCAAGAAAAGGTGGGTATTCAAAAAATACTGTCCTTGTTTTAAGTACCATTATGTTTCTATTCAAATCGCTTAATCTCGTTGAGCTATTTTCTCATCATAGGCTGGTCTTCAGCTGCCGGATAGCTTGGCTGTAAACTGCACTTCTGTATCAAATACATCTGACATATTTACGAAGGTATTAATTGAGTAGAAAACCATAAACTTTTCTAATTTTCATATAAAGCTAACTCACCTTTATGTTGGGAGATACTTAATGAAAAGAAAACAAAAAAGAAAGTGTTTGGTTCAATGTCATCGCTGCAATATCTACAGAGCTGTTACTCACGACAACCGAAATCATGAAGATGACGTAAATTTTTTTCCCTGGATTAACAATACAAAATTTTCCACAACTTGACTCACGATGTGTTATTCTTCTTGTCAGACTGCTGATCGCAGATGAGTTTGATTACTTAATTACCAAGGATAAAGCTGTAATTAATGATCTTTTCATGCTTAGGTAAGGGTCGTATTTTGAATTGTATTTACCATTTCTTGAATTTATTGCGAATAAAGATGCACTTTATTTGCAGGAATCTCCAACGCCATTGACTTAGCAGATCGTTTTCTTCTAAGACTTCACTCATTAAATTGTATGTACAAACTATTCCTTCACTATTTCTAAGCAGTACTTATATTACATTTCAAACTTGGAGATTTATTATTTGACTTCTTCCCGGTAACTATATTACATTTCATTTGTGGTCATAGAAGTTTTGCCTTTTGTAGACTCCTATCTTTTCTAATTTGTCTCAACTCCCGGCTTCTATGTCGTACTGTTAGTATCTTAGTCAGAGAGTTTATCCCTAGAACGAGTAATCACCCCTTTTTCTTTTATAGGGAGACAAGAGAGAATAAAAAGAGAGAATAATACTGAAAAAACTTGATTTCCAAACCCTAGGGCTAATGCCCTTTAAATAAACTACAGCAGACCCCACTAAAAATATGAAATTACTAAAACAACCAACTGACTTAAAGAAATAACAATTGACTTAAATAATTAGACTCTTCTAGAATATTATTTCCCGTAACATCACTCTCCTCCGCAAAAAATAGCTTGTCTTCAAGCTCGAAAGAGGGAAATTCTTGAAGAAACACTTGAAGATCTTCCCAGGAGAACTCCTCTGGAGGTAAACCGGTCCACTGCACCAATAGCAGCCAGTTCCCACGGTTAAGGCGTGTCTGAAGGATGGTCGTAGGTTCCAAAACAGCATGACTGTTAAGTCCCGAAAAGACTTAATATCCATGATGTTTTAATGGTGAAATTGCTATGAATCTGTAATAATTTAATTGAAAATAAGCGGATTTTTAAGGATAGTGCTGTAGCGATGCCACAACATCAGTAACACTGTTTTTTACGAGATTTTACCTGATATTTCGTATATTTTGTATTATCACGAGATTTTTGTTTCCATGCAATTGTATAAGATTAATGAAGATAAAGGCTGGAAGAATCACAAAAAAGAAGGAAGAAACAACTCTAAATCATATTTGGAAACAAGAATATCTTTGAAGAGTTGGAAATCTTTCCTAATATCAACTACTTTCCAAACCTATCTAAATCTTCCTTCAAATCGCAACCGCCTCTCAGATCTGCTGAAGCCGCACGAAGTCTACTTAAAGAAAGGTGAATACCACGAATTGGGTGCGTAGAATTGGAGAACAGGATTCACAATCAAGCTTCAGGCGTAAATCCGAAGAAGAGGTTCACGACGACGATCACAGCGGCGGGGGAGCGAGGCTGTGAGAACAACGACTTTCGACGGCAATGACCAAAATTCTCTCCCTTTGCTTTTCGTTTTAATTTTCGTGAATTATATGAACTCCTGATAGTTATTGTAGAACTATTTCGTTTAAGTTAAAATTAGGATTTTTCATACATTGGTTTGCTTAATGAAATTGCATGCTATCTTTTAGAACTCGTTTAGTAAGTGTTTAAATATCTTTGCTTTGCTGTGATTATCCCTCAAGCAATCACGACAATACGCCCTTGCGTGTTTGCTAAGTGCTAAACCTGAAATTTATTGTTTTGCATTGATATCATCTAGGGCAACGCGACAATACGCCCTTGCGTGTTGCTCAGACGTGTATTAAAACCATTAGGTGGTTAAATCGAGTGACGCGGTTTAGCTAGGAGTGTTTTCATCATGTTCATTCCAACCTAGTACGGTCAAATCGAACTTGTTCTTAAACCCAACTATAGAGGCAACGCCAGCCCCGGTTTATTAGTGTTCGGACCAGAACTAACTGATGCTGTGACTAATGCTGCAGCACCCACCTAGGGCAGTTCAAGTAAATCAATTTACGGAAAGTCCTAGTTGAGATTCGTTCCTAGTTGAGATTCTTATGAATTCTCCATTCGACCACCAACTTTACTTTTCTGCTTAATCTAGGTTATTAATTAGATACTTTAATAAATATAAAAATCAAACCTTTAATGTTATTCTTTATTCTTTACGATACTTTGCAATTTATTCTTTAAATTAGAGATTTGACTTGTCTTCGTGGGATCGATATTTTTATTACTACGTTGCGACACGTGCACTTGCGTTTTAGCGATTACATTTTCAAGCAACAACGACTCTCACAAAGTGGTGGTAGAGAAGCTTGTGTAGGTGGAATGTCACTCTAAAAAGGTTTTAAGAAACTTGCATGAAAGACGTTGTAGATGCGGCAACTTTCTGGTAGCTTAATTCAATATGCGACAGAGCCAATGTGCTCAAGTATCTGGAATAGGCCAAAGAACTTTGGTAATAGCTTGTAGAGAGCAGTCTTGGTGAGAGTGCAGCGACGAAGGGAGTGAAGGCGGAGCCAAACCAAATCAACTTGAAACATAACCTCTCGATGAGATTTGTCATACTGGACTTTAATCGGGTTTTGCGCCTGGGCGAGCTTGTCCCGAATGTGAATAAAGGCAGAATCACGCTCTTGTAAGGTTTCATCAACAACTACAGCTTTAGCAGTGCCCGGTTCATAAGTAAGTAGCGTAGGTGGAGTTCGACCATAAACCACTTGGAATTGAGATGTTTGGATGGCTGAATGGAATGATCTGTTATGGCAATATTCCGCCCACGGAAGACATCGAACCCACGATTTGGGTTGTTCGCCAACTAATCAACGAAGATACATCTTCATTGTACGGCTGTCAACCTCAGTTTGTCTATCACTCTATGGGTGAAAGGGTGAAGAAAGAGCAAGTTTAGAGCCTGCTAGTTGGAATAATTTTTTCCAGAAACAGCTTGTGAAAACTGGATCCCAATCACTAACAATGGACTCTAGAATGCCATGAAGGAGCACAATATGCTCGAAGAATAAACGAGCCACTGAAGGAGCTGAATATGGATGTGACATGACAATAAAATGAGCATACTTGGAAAAATGATCCACCACCACCAAAATAACAGACTTGCCATCAGAACATGGTAGAGCATCGACAAAATCCATAGAAACATCTGACCAAACAGTATTTGGAAGGTCCAGTGGTTGCAGAAGGCCGTCAGGTTGTAGTTGTTCACACTTGTGGCGTTGGCACACCAAACAAGCTGACACATAGGAGACAACCGAGGCCCGCAAGGCTGGCTAATAAAAGTAAGCCCATATTCGAAGAAGAGCTTCTGGGCCTCTTCATGGGTTTCATTTTCAACCGTTGATGCTAGATATAATGTAGAGATTTAATTTTCATCAGACGGGGCAAATATGATAGTTTTGACTACGCCACCTAACGAAGATGATGATGATGCAAACAAAGTTTTAAGCTTGCATGTGGTAGCCGACACCAAGTTTTATCTCAGAAAAAAGTATAAATTTGTTAAGGATTTGAAAGATGAAATTATTAAAAATGTCTTGTTAAATGGATACAAGATCATCTTTAAAAGAAGTGATCCTAAGAAACCAACATCACTGTACGTAGAGGGATGTCCATGATGCTTCCATGATTCAAATAAAAATATTCGTTGATAGTTATACTTGTACTTGAGTATTAGAAAAACGACATTCATCTGCAAGATAGTGTTAGCTTTATCTGCGATTAAAGTTACCTTTGTTTTTGATTGATGAACATTAATATATTGGAAAATTGATTAACCGTTAAGAGAAGTTAATTTGAATAATGTATATGAAATACCCTCATCGAAGGGTACCTCTTGTGTCTAACAAATCAGTTGAGTTTTGCAGAAATTATTAAGTCTGATACGGGTTAAGTCGACCTATCATGAGTTATGTCGACTAATCCTCTAGCAGAGAATAAACTTGTGTCGACTGTTTCCTAGTTGTGTCGACTAATCTTTTGGCAGACGATAAACTTGTGTCGACCGTTTCCCAGTTATGTCGACTAATCTTTTGGCAGACGATAAACTTGTGTCGACTGTTTTCCAATTATATCGACCGAAGATATTCGAGACAAGAAGCAAAAATGTCGACCACATTTCTACAAGTTCCAGAGGCCAACGTTATGTCGACTGAAAAGCTGTTGTGTCGACTGTATACATATCCAGAGGCAAACTTTATGTCGACTGCAGCATTATTGTGTCGACTGTATACATGTCCAGAGGCCAACATTATGTCGACTGCAAAGCTATTGTGTCGACTGTATACATATCCAGAGGCCATCTTTATGTCGACTGCAACATTATTATGTCGACTGTATAAATGTCCAGAGGTCATATCTATGTCGACTTAAGTTCTTCTCAACAACAAATCACTAAATCTTGTGTCGACTGATCAAAAGCTATGTCGACCGAACAAGAGTAGAAAAAGAAGATAACCTCCAACGGCTATTTCAGAATGTGTCTAAACGGCTATATCTATGTCGACTGATCCCGTACATAAGTCGACTTATCCAGCCTGAGCAGAACGAAATCTATAAATAGCTGCTGAGCTGTGGATTGAAACAACGATTTTTCAAACAGCAAAAAGAAAGCCGAATTGCTGCCAAATTTTAGACAATCATTTCATTCTCTCAATCTTTGTATTTATATCTTGTATATTCATTTGTTGATTGAGAGAGTCGGTTAGTAACCGAAAAATCTT
>QAOC01039012.1:106030-171474 GCA_003255005.1 Begonia fuchsioides | reverse complement strand
CCTTGAAAGATCTTTGGTTCCTCGATAGTGGATGTTCGAGGCATATGACGGGAGATCCTTCAAAATTTGCATCAATCAAGCATAAGACAGGAAACGTCTCTTTCGGCAGAAATCAAAAAGGGAAAATAATTGGCATTGGAAACATTGGTAAATCTTCCTCCCCTATTATTGAGAATGCTCTTTTAGTTGATGGCTTAGAACATAACCTTCTAAGTGTCAGTCAATTATGCGATAAAGGATATAGAGTTATTTTTGAATCTAACTCTTGCTTTATTGATGATATGTCAAATGGAAAAACGCTATTCATTGGATATAGAAACAAAAATGTTTATACTATCGACTTGAATGCTGTCTTATGTGTTGATGAAAAATGTTTTTCCGCAAACTCTTCTTGTGATAGTTGGTCTTGGCATAAGAGGCTACGACATGTAAGTATGAGTACCTTAGCTAAGATTTCTAGGAAGAATCTTGTTAGGGGCCTTCCAAAGATATCCTTTGAGAAGGATAAAGTATGTGAGGCATGTCAAATGGGGAAACAAACAAAGTCTTCATTTGCTTCAAAGTCTTTTGTATCAACCACCAAACCTCTTCAACTTCTTCATATGTATCTCTTCGGTCCTTCCAAGGTAGCTAGTCTAGGAGGGAAGTATTATGCGTTTGTCATCGTTGATGACTATTCTAGATTTTCTTGGGTTTTCTTCATAAGATCAAAGGATGAAACCTTTGATATATTTTCCTCCTTTAGAAAGAAAATTCAAAATAAAATGGAGCTTTCTATTGTGGCTATTCGTAGTGACCATGGGGGAGAGTTCGAAAATGAAAAATTTGAACTCTTTTGTGATAAACATGGAATAGATCATAACTTTTCATCTCCTAGAACTCCTCAACAAAATGGTGTTGTTGAAAGGAAAAATAGATCTCTGCAAGAACTTGCAAGAACTGTGCTAAATGAATATGTTCTTCCTAAGTATTTTTGGGCTGAGGCCGTTGCTACGGCATGTTATGTTCTCAATAGAGTATCTATTCGCCCAATCTTAGAAAAGACTCTGTATGAGCTGTGGTCCGGAAAAACACCAAGTGTTAAATACTTTAGAGCCTTCGGATGCAAATGCTTTATTCTTAACACTAAGGACAACCTAGGAAAGTTTGACTCCAAAACGGACCTAGGAATCTTTCTAGGATACTCCTCATCTAGCAAAGCTAGGGGGGGCGGATCCGACCCAATCTGACAATCCTATCGGATTGGATCGGATCGGATCGGATCGGGCAAGAGTATTCGGTTGGCATATGCAATTTTTGATCCGACACTCGGATTGCTTATCGGATCGGATCGTTATCGGATTCAATGCGATCCGATCCGATCCGACATTCGGATTTCAAAACCGAAATCCCCAAATTCATAAATCATAATTCATAACCCTTGACCCTTCGGCATTCTGAAATCCCGAGTCCCCGACGATCGACGCCAAAGTCCGAACCCCACGATGAACCCGACGAACCTTGGGACGAACCCCGGCGAACCCTGCGACGAACACGAGAGGCGGAGACGAACCCTAGTAACCCCGAAAACCGACGAACCCCGACGATTACGAAATACGAACTCCAACCCGAGCTTTGTGATTCATAAGGTATGACGAACTTGAAAACGATAAATAGTTGATACTTGATAGTCTTTACATTTTGATGATTCAGGAATTCGGATTTGTGAATTGTGACTTGTGACTTGTGATTCATTAAGGATATTTGTCAGTGATTCAGATTTGTGAATTAGTGCAAACTGCAGTGCAAGGGTTATTTATCCAATCGGATTGGCAAGGGTTATTTATCCAATCGGATTGGCAAGGGTTATTTATCCAATCGGATTGGCAAAGTGCAAAGGGGTGCCGGGTTGGTGTCCTGCAAATCCAATCGAATTGGCAAGTTATTTATCCAAATCTGATTGGATTGGCAGGGCCATAGGCATTTATGCAAATCCGATCGGATTGTTGCCGTTTGGGTCGGATAGAGTGAGTGTAAAATTGTAAAATGTAAATCATGATTTGTAATTTTGTAACTTGTGAATATGTGAAATATAATTACATAGTAAGAAACCCGAGACTGTTTAGTCAAAATGTCAAGTATTCTAGAATTGCTTTTGGACTAAGTTATTTCACAATTTGAAATTTGGTTTGGATTTTTTTTTGCATAATGGAAAGTACAGCTTCTGCAACTATCGACACAACAATACAATCAACATCTACAACTCCTGTTACAACTACGAATACTACTCAGCCTGCTACTAATCCAAGAAAAAGAGCGTTAAGGGCGCCATGTTGGGATCATTTCATGTTGGTTGATGGATGTGATCCAGAGGATCCGAGAGCTAGCTGCAACCATTGTGGCAAAAAGTATGCATGTCATACGAAGAAGGCGGGAAGTTCAAATATGACAAAACATTTGAAGAGTTGCAACAAGTATTGGTTGGCCACAGATCATTTACAGAAGAAGTTGCCTTTTACTACGCTGATAGGGGAAGCAAGCTCGTCTTCTGTATCGTCTTTCACGCAGGCAGAAGCACGTGAAGTACTTGCCAGCATGATCATAAGGGATGAACTACCAATGACAATGGTAGAAAAAGAAGGATTTAGAAAGTGGTGCGCATATCTCCGGCCTGAGTTGGTTTTGCCTTCGCGCAGGTCGTTGTCAAGGGATATCGAGGGCATTTATAAGAAGAAAAAAAATCAGTTGAAGGAATATTTTATTAGAAGCAGTCAGAGAGTTTGCTTGACTACAAATACTTAGACTTCGGCCCAGAATATAAACTACATGGTTTTGACATGCCACTTTATCAATGGAGATTGGAAATTGCAAAAGAAAATTATAAATTTTCGGCAGATTGATGACCACAAAGGAGAAACCATTGGAAGATTAATTGAACATTGTTTGCGCGATTAGGGGATTGAGAAGGTGTCCACTATCACGGTAGACAACGCCTCCTCAAATGATGTGGCCATTGCACATATGGTTAAGACTTTGCGACATTGGAGTGGTTTGGTTTTCGATGGAGAGTTCATTCATGTGCGATGCTTTGCTCATATCACCAATTTAATTGTGAATGATGGGCTTAAAGAGCATCAAGCTTCTAGTCGAGTACGGAGGGCGGTGAAGTACGTGAAGTCCTCACCAGCCCATTTACTGAAGTTCAAAAGTTGCATTGACATGATGAAAATCACATTTAAGGGCAATGTGACATCTGATGTCCCTACTCGGTGGAACTCGACATACCTTATGTTGGAAAGAGCTGAGAAGTATGCAGCTGCATTCGATAAACTTCCAGAGTCCGACACTCAGTTCTTAGCTTATATGGGAGAAGAAGGGCTTCTCACAGATGAAGATTGGGTGGATATTCGTCAATTTAGCAAATTCTTGGAAATTTTCTATGATTCGACGGTTGCAGTATCAGGCTCCTCGTACGTGACTTCCAACATGTATGTTAGTGAGGTATGTCGAATGAAGCTTAACATTCAAATGCATGTTGAAGGTTCTAATCCATTATTGAGCTCAATGGCTAATGGCATGATTGCAAAATTCGACAAGTATTGGGGCGACGTCGAGAAAATGAATAAACTTGTGTTCATTGCAGTTGTTTTGGATCCTCGGTGCAAAGCTAATATGTTAAAGCTTTGTTTGACCATTCTTATGGGGGACAAGCGGGGGTGTGAATATTATGACGAGGTGGATGCTCTTTTGCGCCGACTTTACAGTGAGTATAAGGGTTCAAGTGATGAACCATCGAGTTCGTCCAATGTTAGCGCGCCACTACTGAAGGATCCTTTATTTTCTAGATTATACGCCGGGTCATCTTTGACGGAGTCTAGAATTAGTAGGTCGGAACTTGACGTCTACCTACACGATGCTGTTGAAGAATTTTCTGATACTCTAGACCTTTTTCTATGGTGGAAATTGAATTCACATAAATTTCCGGTTTTGAGTCGGATAGCGAAGGATGTGTTAATCGTTCCAATTTCTACAGTGCCGTCGGAGTCAGCATTCAGTTGTGATGGTCGCGTTATAGACTCATTTCGGACTTCTCTATTACCAAAGACAGTGGAGGCCCTTATATGCACTCAGAGTTGGATCCGTTCTGAATCTGAGACTCCACTTTTGTCGGAGGTATTAGAAGATTACAAAACGATTGACGAAGGTATTGCTCAACTACACGTTATTTATTAACATGACTGTTTATTAATGTTATGTCGATAAATATCTTTTATGTGTTTTTGTAGAAATTTTGGAGAATGCAACCGGGGGAGATGTAGAGCCGATCATTGAACTCTAAATGGCGGATTATGATTATTTTCTATAGTTTATTTTATGTATTATGAATTATGATGACATTAGGAATTATCTTTTATCTTCTAGAATTCTGGTTTTTGATTATGATAGTTTTGGATTATGATTTCTTTACATTGTAATTGTAATTGTTAGGAATATTATCATTTCGGATTATTGATGTATTTGCATTATGGATAGTTTTGAATTATAATGAATTATGGATGCATTTTTTGGGATTATGAATAGATTTCAAAATTTTTAGATTACGTTGTATGTCTGGTTGTTTGTAATCTTGGATGATAGTTTGAATCTTGGATGTCGGATGATATATTTTGGATTAGGTTCTCGGATTGCAGGGAAAACACTCAAAACAGGGATCCTCGGATTTTTACACGATCCGATCCGATCCAATCCGATAATTGTCTGATCGGATCGGATTCGGATGGAGTTTTGGAGCCGATCCGATCGGATCCAAAACTCCAATCAGATAATAGTCGGATCGGATTGGATCGGCAACAATCTGATCCAATCCGATCCGACGCCCACCCCTAAGCAAAGCCTATAGAGTCTATAATAGGAGAACCTTAGTGGTCGAAGAGTCTATGAACGTGTCTTTCTATGAATCCCCTAAACCAATTACGATCATAGGTGAAGATGATGTTTTGGAAAATGCTATGGACTCTTTATCTCTTAAGGATAGCGATAAAGCTTCCTTAGAAATCTTTCCTTTGGATCAACCCTCTAGCTCTACCGCTTTAGATCCACAAGATGACAACGTAAGGAATCTTCCTAAGGAATGAAAATATGTAAGAAGTCATCATAAGGAAAATATTGTAGGTGACCCTAACTTAGGAGTCAAAACTAGAGCCTCCCTTAGAAATTTTTGTGGAAATATAGCATTTATCTCTCAAATTGAGCCGAAAAAGTTCGATGAGGCCATTGTTGATGAAAATTAGATTATGACCATGCATGAAGAGTTAAATCAATTTGAGAGAAGTCAAGTATGGGAGTTGGTTCCTAGACCTAAGAACCGCACCATTATTGGAACTAAATGGGTATTCAAGAATAAACAAGATGAAAATGGTGTAGTCATTAGGAACAAGGCAAGACTAGTTGCAAAAGGTTACAACCAAGAAGAAGGTATAGATTTTGAAGAAACTTTTGCACCAATAGCTCAAATGGAATCAATCCGGATGCTTCTCGCATATTCTTGTCATAAAGACTTCACTCTCTTTCAAATGGACGTTAAGAGTACTTTCTTAAATGGGAATATAATGGAAGAAGTGTATGTAGAACAACCATTGGGTTTTGAAATCTTTGATAAGCTAGATCATGTCTACAAACTTCACAAAGCACTATATGGTCTTAAACAAGCTCTGCGTGCTTGGTACGAAAGGTTAAAGAATTTTCTCTTGGATAGAAGATTCAAAATGGGCAAAATAGACTCAACTCTCTTCACCAAACATTTTGGTGATGATTTGTTAATCATTCAAATCTATGTAGATGACATTATATTTGGAGCTTCCAACAGAAATCTCTGTGATAGTTTTGCTACCCTCATGCAAGATGAATTTGAAATGAGTATGATGGGTGAGCTTAAATTCTTCTTAGGATTCCAAATTAAGCAATCTGTAGAAGGTACATTTATTTGCCAAGAGAAATATGTCAAGGAATTACTTAAGAGATTTGGCATGAACTCCTGCAAATCCTCTAGAACTCCTATGAGTACCTCTACTAAACTAGATAAGGATGAAAATGGTAGAGAAGTTGACATTAAGAAATATCGTGGAATGATTGGATCCCTTCTCTACTTAACTGCTAGCCGACCCGACATTCTATTTAGTGTATGTCTATGCGCTAGATTTCAAGCCGCTCCTAAAGAATCTCACTTAAATGTCGTTAAACGGATATTCAAGTACTTAAGTGTCACCGTTGACTTAGGTTTGTGGTATCCTAAAGGTGTCTCTTTTGACTTATTAGGATACTCGGATGCGGACTACGCGGGTAGTTTAGTTGATAGAAAAAGCACCTCCGGTACGTGTCACTTTCTTGGAGAATCTTTAGTTTCATGGTTCTCAAAGAAACAGTAGCCCTTTCAACCGCCGAAAGCGAATATATTGCCGCCGGTAGTTGCTGTGCTCAAATGCTTTGGATGAAGCAAACTTTAGAGGACTACAATCTCACATTCTAAGATTCCAATCAAATGTGACAATACAAGTGCTATAAATATCTCTAAGAATCCTATTCTTCACTCTAGAACAAAGCACATTGAAATTAGGTATCACTTTATAAAAGATCATGTTCAAAAAGGAGATATTATCTTGGAATTTGTTAACTCTAGTGATCAATTAGCAGAAATTTTTACCAAACCTTTAGATGAGAAGACCTTTTGTGGAATTAGAATTCGTCTAGGGTTGATTCGATTCAATGATGCTTAGATGCATTATCTCATGACTGCTGCGATCAGTCGACATAATGGGAAATATGTCAACCGGACCATCATACCTGGTAAGGACACAGTCGACACAATTATTGCTATGTCGACTGAATGATCGCCTCTGTTAAGGAATGTGTCGACATAATGGGAAGTATGTCGACCAGTAAATCGTCTCGGGTAATAGAGCAGTCGATATAACTATAGATATGTCGACTGATGAGTGTCAACTTCCAATTTTTAAAAGAACCCCGTTGCGCCCTAACCTCCTTTCTCTCAAACCTCTTGCGCGAAATTCCTCCTTCGGTGATTCCAAGCTCTTCTCCGACTATTCCAATCTCCTTCCGATTACTCCTCCACCTCATCATTTATCCCGCCTTTGATATACATGACATTCACTTCCAAACTCCCTATCAAGAGGAAGCGTACCGTAAAGTCAAAATCAACCGGTGAAACGTTGATTCCTCCAGCTCCGACAGTGGACAAGCATCTCTTCCGAAACTCAGATGCTCAAGATAAGTACTCTCAGATTCTACATGGAAAACCTCTTATATTAAGTAGAGTATTTCTACCCGATAGGATTACGAGCATAAATATCACTGAGTATTGTGAATATCTAGGATTAAAAACTTTATTTGGACTAAGGAATCCGTATCATGAGGAAGCTATACGGCTTTTCTATGCGAATTTACAATCATTTCTTCACTCGCTCTCTCTCAAGAGTTTTGTCTATGGTAAACCAATTAAGATTACAAATTCTTCATTAAACTCATTACTGGGGTGTGAGGTAAATGAGTTTACGGATCGATACTACGAGCAAGGGAAGGAACCCGCTCTAGTTTGATGCTCGGATTATAAGGATTTTCTTAGATTGGTTGCTAAGGATCCAAACAACCTGCTGTACAAACCCAAAGCAAGTGACCTCAACATAACGGCTCGCTTGGTTCATCATATCATTTCCTACAATCTTTTGCCTAAGGACGGGTCTAAAGATCACATTAGCCATATGGAGCTATATGTTCTATATATGTTCTTTACCCGACGTCGCTTCAATGTAGGATTTATCATTATGAGACGTATGATGGATGTGCTGGATAAAGCGTCCAAATCATTACCATTCAATACCTTGCTAATGGAGATTTTTGCTCAACAAGGAGTAGCTTATCCCTCTCCCACTAATCTAGTCAAAGTCAGGAATCATGATATATACTCTGATTCGACCCTTGCACGGATGGGTTTAACCAAAAATGACCTTGGAGAATGGCAACACAAGAGAAATCTGCCTCGACGACCTCTCACTCCTCCAAGCTCTCCACCCCTAATGGTTGATGAAGCTCATATTCCTCCCGAGGATAGGAGACCTCGAAAACAACATCGTTCCTCTTCTTCGATTGAGGGGCATTTAGATACACTCAATGGCCTAATTACGAGCCTCACAACTTCGGTTAATGCTCTGCATAAAAAGGTCGATGGTCTTAAGAGGCAAATTGATGCATGGGATGAATATTTTGAAGAGGAAAAAGAACAAGAACAAGAAGACTATGACGAACCGACTCCAGCTCCTCCTAGAGTTCCTGTCCTCTCCTCTCCAGCTCCTGTTGCTGAGCCATCTATCACTCCAACTAGATCTCCTGCCATTCAGCGTACGTCCTCTCCCGATACAGTGGTGGTTCCATCCGCTGTAGATACTGAGGTTCTTACCTCTCCTTCCATCGTCGATTCCCAGCTTATTCCCACTGCAGCTCTAGATATGTCTGGATCTCCTTTGGAATAGACGCTCAGTTCGATGTCTTTCATTAGTTTTTTTTGTTTGTAGAACATCTTCCTATGAACTATTCGTTTTTTTTATAATGACAAAGGGGGAGAAGTATCCATCCTTACTTAGCATTGGATTAATTTGACATGAATGTATATGTATGGGGGAGCATGCATTTATTACGGGGGAGATTTGCAAACTTGCTGATAGTTAATCAATAATGGTTTGTCATCCTCAAAAAGGGGGAGATTGTTAGCTTTATCTGGGATTAAAGTTACCTTTGTTTTTTATTGATGAACATTAATATATTGGAAAATTGATTAACCGTTAAGAGAAGTTAATTTGAATAATGTATATGAAATACCCTCATCGAAGGGTACCTCTTGTGTCTAACAAATCAGTTGAGTTTTGCAGAAATTATTAAGTCTGATACGGGTTAAGTCGACCTATCATTAGTTATGTCGACTAATCCTCTAGAAGAGGATAAACTTGTGTTGACTGTTTCCTAGTTGTGTCGACTAATCTTTTGGCAGACGATAAACTTGTGTCGACTGTTTCCCAGTTATGTCGACTAATCTTTTGGCAGACGATAAACTTGTGTAGACCGTTTCCCAATTCTATCGACCGAAGATATTCGAGACAAGAAGCAAAAATGTCGACCACATTTCTACAAGTTCCAGAGGCCAACGTTATGTCGACTACAAAACTGTTGTGTCGACTGTATACATATCCAGAGGCAAACTTTATGTCGACTGCAGCATTATTGTGTCGACTGTATACATGTCCAGAGGCCAACATTATGTCGACTGCAAAGCTATTGTGTCGACTGTATACATATCCAGAGGCCATCTTTATGTCGATTGCAACATTATTATGTCGACTGTATAAATGTCCAGAGGCCATATCTATGTCGACTTAAGTTCTTCTCAACGACAAATCACTAAATCTTGTGTCGACCGATCAAAAGCTATGTCGACCGAACAAGAGCAGAAAAAGAAGATAACCTCCAACGGCTATTTCAGAATGTGTCTAAACGGCTATATCTATGTCGATTGATCCCGTACATAAGTCGACTTATCCAGCCTGAGCAGAACGAAATCTATAAATAGCTGCTGAGCTGTGGATTGAAACAACGATTTTTCAAAGAGCAAAAAGAAAGCCGAATTGCTACCAAATTTTAGAGAATCATTTCATTCTCTCAATCTTTGTATTTATATCTTGTATATTCATTTGTTGATTGAGAGAGTCGGTTAGTAACCGAAAAATCTTCTATTAAACTCTGTGAGCGAAATTTCTAAGAGGGGTGACGCCTCTCCTAAAGAAGAGTCACTGTAAAGGTTTGATTGACACCCGTAAGTCAATCGGAGTGAGCTCAAAGGATTGAGCGGGAAGAATCTTCAAGGAGGTACCTTGGAGCGCGAACGTAGGCAAGGTTGGCCGAACCGCGTTAACAATCTGGTGTCAATCTCTCTCTCTCTCTCTAACTCTATTAAGTTATTTATCTTTTCCGCATTAGAGTTTTAGATTGAGTAAACCGTACGCACAAATTTGATTAAAGTATAATCATCGGAGAAAATTTTTATTAATCTAATTCACCCCCCTCTTAGGTTAATCTCGATCCTACAGATGGGTAGTGGCTACTTAAGTTGACAGGTTCAAGAGCCAGTCTATGTGGGAGATCTCATCTATGATCGAGACCGTACAGTAGGATCACAATGTTGTCATAACCACGAGTGTTGCAATTAAAAGTCGGTTGGAAGCACACTGATTGAATGAGAGATTTGACAATGAGCAATTTCAATTTCTTCGGGAATATGAGGATGAGCTATTGCGATCCAACCCTAGAACCGGAATCGGAATCCAAGCAAAATTGTTGTACGACATAGGTGAAAGAGTTGTTTCTTAGTTTGAATGAATATATATGTACTTGTTCGCATGCATGAGAGCAATTGTTGAATTTGTCAGACTAATTATATGTCTGGATGGTTGTCATCTCAAGAGTACGTGTCTGGTCATCTTCTGACGGCAGTCGGTATTGACTCCGACGATGGTCTCTATCTTGTTGCATTTGCAATGGAGGAGTCAGAGTGCAAAGATTCATAGAGTTGGTTTCTCCATCAACTAAGACAAGACCTCAATAGTTTGAACACACTTCATGAGAAGTTTGATGATGCCTCTAATAGATTTTGTCTTAGAAATTTAAAAAAAAAAACTTTCGTGGAGATATGTACAAAGATTTTTTGTGGAGTGCTGCACATGGTCGACCAATAACTACGTTCATCGATTCTATCATCGGGATACGTATCAAAATATGTATTCATATTATATTTCACTAATTGCTGAACGAGACATGTGGCCCTATAATTTTGCAAGATTTAGTACATTAATGCCTCCAACAGTTAGACGCAAAACCTAGTCGACCGAAGAAGAAAATGACCAAAGACATTGATGAGCCCCAACGCAGTAACACCTCCATTAATCGAAGAATCAGAACCGTGCATTGTGGGACATGTAGTAGAAGCGAGCATAACTAGAAATCATGTTCCAAAAGAGCATCCACCTTAGACACACGATGATCTGATGCGGAAGAAAAGATGTTCATGAGATTCAACATTGCCACACAAGGATCTCAAAATAACTCACCACCTTTAATTCCAGAACCTGTCCAAACAATTATAATAAATTATAAAATTATTGAAAATTTACGAAACTTTTTAGATTATTGTATTATAGTATTGTAAATGTGTGATAAAATTTTCAAAAAAATTTATTGACGTACAGAGTTTTAATTGAATTTGTTTTGCTATACATTCAAAAAATTATACTAAATCATACAATTGTAGAAAATTTATGAAATTTTGTAGAGTATTGTCTTATAATATTATAATGTGTGAAAAACTTTTGAAGAATTTTAATGGACGACGGTGTTGTAACTAAATTTGTTCATTTATGTATTAAAAAATTATAATAAATCGTACAAATATTGAATAATTTTGAAACTTTATCACATAGTTTCTTTTATTGTTGTGAATATGTGATAAAAATTTTAAATTATTTAAATAAAAATTTGCTTATTTAAATTGATAAAAAATAAAAATTTTAAAAAAAAATTACAGTTGAATATTCAAGGAGTTCAAAATAATTTATTTTTCAAAATTAAGACAGTAAGAAAGTATTTATCCAAAACTCTAGCCGAATTTTGGCTTTTACCCACATGTTATTATTAGCGATTTTTGAAGGGGGAAAAGGCATTTTTTTGGACTCCCAGTGGATAACGCTTGCCCGTCTGTTCACTGACGCCTCCAGAGAGGGAGAGAGCTCCGACAATGGCTACCGTTTCTGCTCCACTCTCGCTCTCTTTCTTCACCTCGTCAATTTTCCTTCCTTCTTCTCATAAAAGTCCCAAACTCGCCTTCGAAAGCAGTGCCTTCAAACCCCAGATGAAATCTCTGACCATCTCCTCTCAGCTAGCCACCCTCCCGATTCTCTCCTTCTCCGGCGAAATTGTCGGTGAGACGTACCTCGACCTCAAGTCTGCTCCATCAGAAACTGCCCGAGCTGTTGTTCACCGGGCTATTATCACCGACCAACAGAACGCCCGTCGTGGTACCGCATCTACGCTCACCAGGGCTGAGGTTAGGGGCGGCGGGAAAAAGCCTTACCAGCAGAAGAAGACGGGTCGGGCTCGTCGCGGGTCGAATCGTACCCCTCTTCGACCTGGAGGAGGCGTCGTATTCGGTCCAAAGCCCAAAGATTGGTCGATTAAGATCAATAGGAAGGAGAAGAGGTTAGCAATGTCGACGGCCATTTCCAGTGCGACGGTGAATGTATTAGTAGTAGAGGATTTCGGGGATAAGTTTGAGAAGCCGAAGACAAAGGAATTCATTGCAGCGATGAAGAGGTGGGGTATTAACCCGACAGACAAATCAATGTTCTTGATGACCGAAGTCCTCGATAATGTGCGACTTTCGAGCCGAAATATAGGAACTTTGAAGATGCTAACGCCCCGGACGCTGAATCTCTTCGATGTTTTGAATTCAGATAAACTGGTTCTCACTCCGGCAGCTGTGGATTATTTGAACGAAAGATACGGGGTTAATTCGGAGGAAGACGATGAAGATGGAGAAGAGGAAGTTGAAGAGGAGGAGGACGGCGATGAAGGTTAAGCATATCTGTTATCATACATCATAATATATTGTTTCTGCTCTGCTTCTTCCTAGTTGTTTATGCTTGCATCGCTTTTGAAATATTAGAATAACCCAGCGCAATTTGATGGAAATGAGCATGCCCAAATAGATCGACTGTGATATTCTTGGATCCTGGATTCAATTCGCGAATGAAACCTTCCTTAGAATATGACAATTAGCCTTTGATTTACTACCTTAGTTTCTCAAGAGAAGTCAAAATCCATTCATCAACTTATATCCATATGTTCAGCAATTCATCCGTTGATTAAACTCGTGATGAAATGGAATCTTGTTGCTTAGAGAAATATAAATATTCCCCTCTGATTCGCATTTTTCACTGAAAAATCTCAAATAACGATGGAAGAAGATCAGTTCCGCCATTCATCCTTTTCCCTTTTGCACGCAGGTGCTGCAGGCGGTGACAACTGATGGATGAGAATCTCATAGCTTACACAGATTATGTATTTGTTCGTCGCCCAACCGATCATCTTGCATAAGCCGACTACCATCCCATGAAGCAGCTGAACATCTATCCTGTCATTTTGGTGGTCGGTTCAATTTCATTACCTGTGTTTTAGATTTCATTCTTTTCGAATACACAACTGGATCTATTTGGATCTCTTCTGTAATTCTCATTCCTCGCTAATGGTTTTTTAGCTGTTCATCAGTTTAAGGCTTGCAAGATATATCAGTTCTCATGAAAAAACAAAAGAAAAGGATGGAAAAACAGCTATTTTACAAAAGATGGCTGGTTTTTGTTCCATGTTGGAGAAAGCCGTTGAGTAAAACCTTTGCTTTGAGTTGTGTGATTGCTCATACTGCTATGAAAAATGAACCAGCTGTATGAATGTTAAATCACTCATAGCTGTAGCAAACTTTGTCTCGATGGTATTTGTTGTGTCAAGGTTGAAAGTACTTTCACAGAATTTATCAAACCTCTTGTCATTACTAGCCCTTCCTATTTAACCAAATTTATCATTTTTGTAAGATTTTAAAGTGATCTGAATTTTATTTGGACTGGACGAATAGGCTCATATGTTAACAATTTTATTAGAGTTATGTTTTTTTATAAATCGATGTACTTTAGACTCTAAAAACTTTTGTTTGTATTTAGATCTTTATGATAGACTTGTTCATCTGTCACTAAAATTATTTTTCATATAAATTGGTTGTCTCAAACTGTATTTTCTTTTTCAGGTCATTACTGATTCTTAATAATTGGCATTAGAATCAAGTAGAGAGTTTTGCACTCAAGATCGAATGAATTCTGCAATTTTTAGAAATACAAAACTGCAGGTTCTTTGAAAAGAAATCTGAAAGAGGGGGAAAATTCTTCTCTCGGCATCGTTTCTTTCATTGATGAATGTTCTGCAATTAACAACAAAGATTTCTGAACTTACGTCACAACCAGTGAATCGTAACAACGAAGATAGGGATGAATCGCACCTTGAAAGAGTCATTGTTATACTGAAAATGAACCTTCCCCAACGCCATTTATGGCTTCTCTGGTTAGCGCAAATACTGAATTCGGTCCGTTGAAATGGGGCTATGGAAAGTGTTGAATTTAGAAGCCGCTGTTGTTGATAAAGGAGCGACAGAGGATATTCAATCAGGTCCGATTTGACAGCACTCTTACTCTATATTCGTATAGTTGAAGGCTCGAGTTTTGAGTTAATAACTCGATTGGACTCTGAGTTTTAAAAAAATCAATTTTGGGCTCCTCGTTCGTCCGATACGGACGCACTCACCATCATTTAGACGCAGTGACCTTCTTTATTGGACGTTCTATACAGACGCACTGACTCCACTTCGGACGTCCGAACCCCCCAAAAATGTATAAATTCGTTTATCTTTATAATGAAAATCGTACATTTGAAAAATATTGACAAATTGTGAGATACACATTAAAAATCTTACATTTGAACGGACCTATACAGAAGGTCATTGTGTCCGACGGAAGGTGAGTGCGTCTGTATGAGATGTTTGATATATCATCGGATACAAAAAGGGGATAGCTCCAAAATTGATTTACCATAAACTCAGGCTTAAATTGAATTTTAACCATTTTTATAATTTTAATTGTGTCATAAATTTCACAAGTGACGTGAGTTTAGTTCAGACAAAGCCATTAGAGGATTTCGAAGTTGAGAACCATTTGAAGCGATTGGTAAATAATTATTATTTATTTATCTTTTATGTTTTAATTTATTATTAATTATGAGGTTAAAATGAGTTTTTTAAGCTCGGACAGTTCATCAATACTCGAAACTAATCCAAAATACTCAAAAATAATTTTTAACTGATTCAATCTAAGGCAAACGTTATAGGTTCGTACAGACTCATCTATCAATTTGAACTACTCATCCCTATTGACTACACATGTATTCTATCTTTAATAAGCTTCAAATATGTGACTTGTTGCTCCATTTGATGTTTGAAAAGACACCTTATCAACAAGCTCACCATTCCAAAAAGAAATCGATAGTTTCACAAGATAATACTTCCACCCTTTTTTATTCTAAATTCAACAAGTCACAAACTGCAAGGCTGAAGGTAATTTCAAGAACCTAGATGTTCGATTTAATCATTTAAGTCTCTAAACTGGGCTTCCTCAATCGAGTCCTCTATGATTATGGGGCATTCCATAGTCCTTTTCTCAGAACCAGGCTCCTCGTCAGCAGTTGCTTTCCTCGAAAGAAAGACCGATGATGCTAGGGCATTATTCTGAGCTTGCTATGACCGGACCAGAGATGGTTGCTGGAGGATGACCATTTTCCACATATCCTAACTTTTTCTGGATGTTGTTACCAGCTACAGCAGCTTGAGCAGTAGCAAGAATTGGAGCTCCGTCCAGGAATCCAACTATTTCTTGTTGTTTTTAGCGCTCTCCACAACTTGAGCATTAGCAAGCATTTGGGCGTTACCCTCTTGTTGCTTCTATCTTCTTGTTCTGATTGAATTTTAAAGCACTGGAGCCCCACGTCGTTGCTATCTCCATACCATTGTTTACGATTGAGGTACAATCATAATGGAAAAACACTATAAGACGATAATATGTTTCTGGAAGAGGATATTTCCACTGGGGAGGACGATCAATAAACGAAATTCAAGGAAATAAAGAGAGCTAAAAGAGAGGGAGAGAGCATTTTGAGAATGTAAAAAAAATACTATCAAAGTAAATAAGTAATTGTCCAAATCTACAGCCTATTCTTCTCATATGTTCTTGTGATATAGTTTTTGCTCGTCATTCTTACAACCTGATCCACTAACCACATCCATATTTTGAAGGGCGGATCTTCGCAATCTTGAACAAAATCTCAGCCGCTCATATAAGGAAGAAGCAGCTGAAGCTTAGCGATGGATAAATATTTTAAACCTAATCCTAGGTTTTGATATTGTTGATTGTAAGCTCTACGAGGGTATTCGATTAGTCAACTTGCAGATGAATTGTCAGATTCTACGACGAAACCTTATCCAAAAGAACCATTCCCAAGGTATCAACGATGGCGGTCAACTGTCTCTTCAAGATCAACCACTTGAAAGAAACTTAACTATACGTTGTTCATGCATCTGAATAAACAAAGAACGATAGTAAACGCAACTGAACTGAATTCATAAACTGAAACATGGAGCAATGGTAAATCTGGGCCACTGTGAATCCAAAAATATCAGCTTATGATCGACGAGGATAGCTCTGAAAGATCATGCCCTGAGCTCCGTTCAAGGATTGATTGCCGAAGCCATAAGAGCCACTTAATCCGAAAGAAGAGGGCAGACACATAACCCCATGGCCCTGGCTATATCCCAAGCTTGTTTCGCAATTGTTATGCAGGTTCCGCACGTCGGAGTTTGGCTGGTGATTCTGCAACCCTGAGTATTCAACCGGCAGGGGCTTTTTCTCCTCCGGCGACGGTGACCTCGTGTCGTTTATGTTGACCGTTGTTATATCGTGAATGCTCGATCGCCGCTTATCTTTTCCGCCGGCGAGTTGGCGGAGAAAGTACTTCTGCGCGTGACTCGCTACCTGAGTTGGCGTTCGAGTCACGACGAAATTCCGTGAGATGTTCCTCCAATCCCCTTTTCCGTATTTCTTCAGACCCAACAAAAAAAGCCTGAAATTTAACAAAAACCATTAAAAATCAAGAAAATGAATCACGAAAGAGAAAAATCTGGGGAAGAAAGTGGAGTTACTTGTGTTCTTCCTCTGTCCAAGGAACTCCTTTTTTCCTCTCCTGCTCGGGTGCTCTGGTGGAAGAACATTTTCTTCCTCCAACGCTGTAAGACTGTCTACATCCCTCATCACCATGCTTGTTCAACCAATCCAAGGAGAGTTGAGAGGAAGAATAACCAGGAACAGGGATGAACCCAGCTTCTATATTGGTGACGTCTGCTTCGAGTTCCTTGTAGTGGGCAATCACGTCGGCGACAGTTTTTCCGGGGATTTCATAAGCCACCTTCAGCCACCGGTCCTGTAAATTCTCTCCGAACACGGCCAACGCATTTTCAAACAGTTTGTTTTCAGCGGCCGTCCATTTCGTGCTCTTTCCTTCGCCGACGACCCGATTCGAGCCTGAAAGATAGGAAGTGGGCGAGAGAATGTCCATTTCCCACTTCATTAATAAAAAAACGAAAGGAGGGGAGAAACAGAGACAGCTAAGAGCAGATCCAAAGCTTCATCAAACAAGTCAGAAAACGAAGGAAGAAACGACCAGAAGGAGTGGGCTTCACTTTCACAACAGGAATATATGACGACTTCAGCGAATCAATAAGCAATTGAACGGAATCCGAATACGTTCTTGTATTTATTTGCCCAGGATAAAGAATCCCGAAAAGGCGACCCTTTTCTGAAAGTGAAATAAGACGTCGTTCCCAAAACTCACCAGAAACCACAAAATTAACACGCTAGTCAAAAACCGAAACCAGGCACCGTCCGAGGAAGTTTCCAACAGCAGCCTGAAAACCACATGGACGGAAGAGCCGTCAGGCGCGGAGAAACGAACGGAATCGACCAGAAGAGGCGAAGCAGGGAAATAAAGAGGAAAGCAGAGAGGGTCGATTGCGACGCACTGGTACAGAAAAGTGGAAAACAGTAGAGCTCAAAAGCAAGATACGAAGCTTGAAGAAATCGATTGAATGAATCTACCGAGTTTTAGCCTAGAAAAAGAAAAGGTGGGTAGAAAGCAAAGCGATAGAAGATGGCTGCCTATGATTGGCGATGGCTGGATACTCCACCGCCATAACCCTGACCAGTGTTCTTATTATAATCTGAAGAAGAACAATCAATGAATCTCGTTTTTGCGTTCTTTCCCAGTTTGAAGATCACACTGTAAAATTGGATCTTACTCTTTTATTAAAGTAATTTTGATTTATTCTTTTCTCTTTTTTTTCTAACTTTTTTTCTGGCGAAGAGAACGAAGAAACAGCCAAACCACTAACCAGAGCGCTCCGACGAAGGCATATTAAAACGAAAGTGATGGAAGCTCACCTGTACTGCACTGCTCACCAGCCTTTTTAATTTCAGCCGCACGATCAATCTGCTACTCCCGAGCTGTGACAAGATCTCCAATCATTGAAGTTTTTATATTCGAGATCAGCTGCCAAATCAACGGCTCTGATTCGATTAAAGTACGCGTGAGGCCACTTGAAGGAAGCAGGGCCCCAGCTCCTCAGTGCTGATTGGGCAGTCTTCCACATAATTTGTAACCATGGGATCCATTCTCCGTCCAAGTGGCAGAATCTAATTGGTGGAGTAAATGAACAGGTTAACTAACCGGTAATTTAGATTCTAAAACGAGATTTGAACAGCGTTAATCGCTGGGGTATTATTGGAAATAGAGTTGTCATTTTCGTGAGGCTGTAATTTGCAGTGGCGGAGAAAAGGTCCCCCTTTCATCATTTGATGTGACCAACTCCACATGCCAATTCCAAAACTGCCACTCTTCAAAACTTTATTTTATTAAATTGTTTCATTTTAATAATTTTTATTTTGGGGTACGAAATTCAAGGTCGATGTGGACACGCCCAATGCCCTGTGGGGAGAAGTCATGGTGTGGACACGTGGCGAGACCATGTTGTTCAGTTCTGAATTTGCCAAATGGTCCTTGAATTTCCCCAAACTTAAATAACGGCTCTTGCATTATTCCATTTTTTCATTTAACAATGGGTAATAATTAATTTGTTTAATTTCACTTAATTGATTTAATAAGGTATAAGGATGTGATGAGTGCTTCGAACAACTCAATCTTTTGGTTGGTACGAGAGAAGCTAGCAGTCCTATTTAGGGGGGACAACTAAAAGTTGAATTGCTGAATTTGCAAAAATGACACGACTTTCATTTGGTTAAAAGCGACTTATCGAAATTTAATAATAAAAAAATGACGATTTTTTTAATATAACATCCTTCAAATGAATAATACAAAGCCTTTAAATCTTTTATAATCGGGCCACCATAAATGATGCAACGGGCGTTTAATTGCAGTTTTTGTTGTTTTGTACTTTAAAATGGAAGTAGGAGTTTGGAGTTTGGAGTTTGGAGTACTATACCATGTGGGGAACAAAAGGAATACAAATAGGATAGTATAAAAGATAATTAAAAAATGACAGCTCGCCAGATACTCTTTGTAAAACCGATTTCTATCATTTAGCAGTCGAACTTCTAATTCCACAGTGTAGGAGACTATTTTAGACCTTGGTTTAATATATCCATTTGCTCCCAATAATATTCTTTTCTTTTAGTCATTTAACTACTGTCCAAGATTGACTCTTTAACAGAGAGTCAATTTCTATATCCATCGCGCTTCTCCATTGCTTAGAATCTGGCCTAGAGATTGCGGTCAGAGCTTCTGAGTTATTCAGGTCTGCAGAAACTTGCGGCGCATACGCTATGATATTAGCATACCCAGTTCTGTGTACTGGTTTGATACCATTTTTCAAATGCAGTCTTGAACCCCAAGGCAGTTGAGGGGATCAAATTGATTAAGGAAGCTGCAATCTTAGCAGCTTCAGCCCAAAATTTTCTATGCGTATTAGCTGTAATCAGCATTCATTTGACCAATTTGAGAATCGTATGGTTCGTACGTTTTGCCAAACCAATTTGCTGTGGAGTCATTTGAACGTATCTGTGCCTTCTAATCCCTTCATCACTACAAAGTTACCATAGAGTATGGTATCAACAAAGTTATCATAATGTTTAGGTAGAGAACTTACAAGGATGATTGTTTGATCCTCTTCTTCTGTCGAAGCTCCAATGTTATTCAAATCTAGACTCAATTTATCAAATTCATCAATAAGTTTACGGATTTCAACTGAATCGTCCATTTCCATATTTTGTGCCATTTATAAGCTCTATTGAGCCTGATCAGTCCCATCTGTATCAGTAATAATGCTCTGGGAAGCATACTCGTTCTCGTCCAATTTACCATCTTTGATAACTTTCGAGTTTGTATCATTCAAATCTTCCTCCGGCATCAGCAACTTTGCTCGGCAGAATAACTCAGCTGTTGCAGGAGAAACCTTTGCATTTGCATTTGCATTTGCATTTGATGCTAGTTTAAGGTCCTCCACCTCAGCTATTGACGATCTTCTGCGCGAATTTGAGCGATCAAAGGTCCTGCGCCTCGTGGGGGATATTTCTAAATATCCTCTCCTTTGATTCTATCTGCATATGGTTTTTCCATCCACTGCTAGAAGCTTGGCCTCCTCAATTACTGACGCCATTGGCACAAGGCGTGGACATGCTCTTCCAACCAAACACCCATTCCAAGAAGCCCTCGGCTCATCACATGACATTCGACCAGCATCTACTGACAATCTTGTATCTGTATCGCAAGATCTTCTGCCTGGTCCTCCAACCTCAGATTGAGTTTCCCTCAAACCATGAACGTTCGGGGTGTCAGTTGCTTCTCCAGTACCCCCACGTCTACTGCTACTCCCTTCACCAATGCTCTTCGTTTTATGCTTTTGTCTCCATTTTCTCACTTTCTTGCTGACATTAGAAGCAGCTTCCCAAGCGCTGCCTGCAATATCCCTGAAATCCTTACCCGGTCTCTCCCTTTCCCCCATTCAAAATAGATAAATTCATTCATAAATTTCAGCGCCATCTCTCTCTCTCATCAAAATCATCGAATGCATCCACCCTTAGATCGGAATCCGTAGTCCTCCCAGCAGCCACATTCTCTCTAACTTCGAACCCTGAGCTCCCCATTTTGACCTCAAACTTTCTCTGCCCATTTTTTCCGTCGTCGACGTTGAAGAGTTCCCGAAGAGTGTTCCTAACTCGAACACCGCAAGAGTTACGCCGCGGAAGCTCGCTGACGCAGGGAACGACCTCGAATTTGACGCCAGAACAAGATTTACTATGCCGGAGCGCCATATTGTAACCTCGGCTCCTTTTGGAGATGTGAAGGTAGTATTAGGAAAGTAGTTCCTTGTAGTTATGGTCGATTTTATTCGGTTTAATTCGAATTTCATTTATTTGTATAAATACATTGGATAAATGTAAAAATATTTCACCGTGAATTACATCTTGGTATTAGAGCTAGTTCTCCTGCTATCCCTCCTCCTCCTCATTCTTCTTCTTCTCCAATTTTTTTTCCGGTATGTAAAATCCGGATATCCTCTTCTCGAATTATCCTCCTCAAAGTGCAATAATGAAGGCTTCCTCCTCAACCATCAATGAAAACAGATCAATTCAATTTCAATTTCCACATTTTCCAAACCATTCTCAAAATTTGTCAATCAAACTCAATTCAAAGAATTATCTGATTTGGAAAAATATCTTACTGAATGTCATCATCTCGAATGGCCTAGAATCGTTCATCGAGCTACCATCAACAATGCCTCCTCAGTATTTGGATTCGTCGTCAATGCAACTGAATCCAGACTTCTCAACTTGGCAGAGATACAACGACTCGTAATGAGTTGGATTTACGCATCCCTGCCAGAGACGATCTTTCCACAGATTGTGAACTTCACAACAGCCTCAGAGATCTGGCGAAGCCTTGGAAAATCTCATTTGTCGGTCTCCTTAGCACGTCTCAATGAGCTGCGAGGGAAACTCCACAATGTTAATAAAGGTAACTCAACTATCACAGAATACTTATAGAAAATTACGAAGATTTGCAACAGTCTTGCTTCAATCGACGAACCAGTACAGATGAAGGATCAAATCCTGATATTATTAAATGGACTCGGGAGTGAATACAACTCCTTCGTCACAACAATTTCTAATCATTCAACCAAAATCTCGATTGAAGAAATACAGAGTATGTTACTTACATTTGAAGCTCGCCTGGAACGACAGAACAATTTTGCTTGTCTTCCGCTGCTTCCGTCGCCACCAGCGAACTTCACCGCTGCCTCTCGTCTTCTTTTGATTTCTTCCTTCGGCGGCACAAATGAAACAAACGCAACTTTAGGGCAAACCTCTTCCCTTCAGCAAAGGGCTTTTCAAGCCCGTCAGCCTTTCAAGCCCAATTTCGGGCAACAAAATTATTTCAGTCAGCAAAACTCTGGGCCTAATAATGTTGGATCACAATTGAAGCCCAACAAAAGATTTTTTCAACCACGTTGCCAAATTTGCAACAAAGTGGGTCATCTCGCCTCGGTTTGCTATCACCGAACAAATCTATCATACAATCCGACTGGTTTTAAACAAAGTTCTGGAAATTCTTCTCGGCCCACAGCAAATTGGACACAATCGGGAATACAATCGGGTTCCGATTTTAATCAAATTACTCCGACTTGGTTTTTGGATTCCAGGGCAACAAATAATTTTACCTCGGATAATTCACTATTGCAAAATACTACTCCTTATACAGGAACCGATCAAATTGCGGTCGCCAATGGAATGAGAATTATGATTTCATCGGTAGGTCAAACATCGATCAATACATCATCCGGTAAATTTCTAATTCTTTTCGATGTTATTCATTCATCATTTCTATCTTCAAATCTTCTAAGTGTCAACAAATTATATCGTGATAACTCAGTTTCAGTTACCTTTTTTCTCCGTTACATTTCTCGGTTACTGATTTAAACTCACAAAAAATTATCCTTCAGGGTCCGACAACTAACGGACTTTATAGCATTCCCGTGTCATCCACAACACCTTCCACATTTTTCAGCAAAGTCTCCGATACTCGGACTTGGCATAATCGGCTTGGACATCCTTCCACACCGGTTCTTAATTCGGTAATCTCCAATTTCAATTTCAATAAAAATTCAACTATTGAACCATGCATATCTTGTCCTATCAGTAAATCTCATAAACTTCCTTACATTGTCGAACTCTCGATCTTCCAAATTGTTTGAATTGTTACACACGGATTTGTGGGGACCGACACTCAAAAAGTTCAATAAATGGTTTCCGGTATTTCCTCTTAATAATTGATGATTTTAGTCGCTTCACTTGGATTTTCTTTTTACAATCCAAAGATCAAGTCCCGAACATTTTCAAAAAAAAATTGTGCTATGATTCGGACTCAATTTAATTCGTGTATCAAAACCGTTCAATCGGATTGGGAGGAGAATTCCGTCCATTACGTCAATTCTTTGATTCTAATGGTATTATTCATCGAGTTTCATGCCTCTATACTCCGACACAAAATGGTAGGGTTGAACGTAAAAACTGTCATGTTGTTGAAATCGGATTATCAATTCTTTTTCATTCTCATATGCCCTTGGCATTTTTGTCTTTTGCTTTTCACACCGCAGTACATATTATCAATATATTACCTTCTCGTGTTTTAGAATTTAAATGTCTCTACTTTTTACTTCACTCGACTTCACCTAATTATGAGTTACTCTAGATTTTTGGTTGTTTATGTTTTCAAAACCTTTGACCCTATATTCTCATAAACTAGAACCGAGATCCCAAGAATGTGTTTTTGTTGGTTATTCCAACAACCATAAAGGATATATTACATTTGAACCCTCTTCAGGTAAATTTTTTATATCTCGGGATGTACTTTTTATGAAGATTCTTTCCTTATAAAAATTCTAAAACAGAATCTTCTGTCGATCAACCTTCCTCTCCTCCAATTGTCATTCTGAATTCTCTTCCTCCTGTCTCGAATTCACAAATACCTTATCCTATAATGTCGGATCTATCTACATCTTCCTCCGAAACTCCAGATAATGTGTTGACAGATGACTCTTGTCCGATCGATGATTTTTGGGATAATACTTATCCCATGGTGACTAGAGCCAAATCGAGAATACATAAATCGAAAGCTCTAGCAACTAATCTTGTGGAACCGGTATCTTTTAAAGAAGCTGTTAAATTCCCATGCTGGTTATCAGCTATGAATGACGAGATGAATGCCTTACTCAAAAATAATACTTGGTCATTGGTTACCTTACCCCCGGATTGCTCGGTTATTGGATGCAAATGGGTCTACAAAATAAAAACCAATCCGAATGGTTCAATCGATTGATACAAGGCTCAATTAGTAGCTAAGGGATATCATCAACAAGAAAATATTGACTATTTTGAAACATTTAGCCCAGTTGTTAAACATACAACAATTCGATTTGTTTTAAGCGTAGCTTTTTCTAATGCTTGGTCTTTGAAGCAATTGGACGTTAGTAATGTGTTCCTTCATTGAGATCTCGCCGAATCAGTTTTTATGGAGCAACCTCCCGGGTTTGTAAGTCATTTTTCTCCTTTATTAGTTTGTAAACTTCACAAGTCACTATATGGCCTTAAACAATCACCTAAAGCATGGTTTTTTAAACTTCTTCAGCCCTTATTGAGTTCGGGTTTCGTGCATCTTCGGCGGATTCTTCTCTCTTTATTTTAAAGAAAAATTTCGTACGGTTATTAATGCTTATATATGTTGATGACATATTACTCACCGAAAATTTCAACAATTTCTTGGGTAGTAGGTTTGGTCTTAAGGACTTAGGGATGATTCAACAATTTCTCGGGATCAATTTTAGATTCTCGAGAGATTCTTTATTTTTATCACAATCCCGGTACATAGAATCTTTACTTATAAGAGCAAATATGTCCGAATGAAAACCAGTGGATTCTCCTATGATGACAAAACCTATATTATCTTCTAATGATGACTCGGTTCTACAAGATGGTACTCTCTATCGACAACTCATTGGTGAATTACAATATTGCAATCTCACAAGACCAAATATCTCATTTGTCGTAAGTAAACTAAGTCAATTCATGCATTCTCCTACGGACTCTCATTGGTTTGCATTAAAAAGGCTATTACGGTATTTAAAAGGTACAAGTTCTTACTCGCTGAAATTTGTACGGGATTCCTCTAACCCTTATTTACTTGGATATGCTGATGTGGATTGGGGGTCGTCCCTTGATGATTATCGAAGTACGACCCGTTTCTATTTTTTCTTTGGATCAAATTTAAGTTCTTGGACATCCTTTAAACAAAAATGTGTCTCTCGATCAAGCACGGAATCCGAATACCGTAGTGTTGCTGATGCGGTTTCGGAATTATTATGGTTGAAGAAATTGTGTGGTGATCTTGACATGTCTCTCAACACTACTCCAGAAATTTTATGTGACAACATACGTGCAACGTTTTTAGCATCTAATTCGGCTTTACATTCTAAGTCTAAGCATATTGACTTAGATTTCCACTTCATTCGCGAGAAGATAGCTTCAAACGAGTTTAAAGTTTCCTTTACACCATCTTCGTCTCAACTTGCAGATGGATTAACTAAACCTCTTTCCGGAGATATATTCATTTTTTTACGGGCCAAGCTTAATGTGGTTCCTCCTTAAGCTTGGAGGTATTGAAGTATTAGAAAAGTAATTACTCAAAGTAGTTATTGTCAATTTTATTCGGTTTAATTCGCATTCCATTTACTTGTATAAATACATTGGATAAATGTAAAAATACTTTCACCGTGAATTGCAGGTGAAGGCGAGTGGCAGTATCGACTCCAGCCTGTTCACGGAGGCACGAGGCGCAAAATCCGGTGAAGGGTTGTCTAGGGTGACGATAGCAGGTGGAGGGCCGGTGAGGATTGGAAAGGGGATGAAGCGTCATGAGCAAAAGCATGGACCTTTCTCACTCACTAGACAGAAGTGGCGGTGCGAGAGATGTGCGATGCTTCTCATCTATTGAAAAGGAGTATGGAGCAAGCCGAGCGGTTTCAGCAAATGACGCATGAAGAATTTGAAAGCGTTTCGAGTCTCAGATTTCATCCTCTACGAACATTTTGCTTCGAGAGGCATTCGGGTTGACCGAGTGGAGCCTGGATTTGTCTCCTGCTCGTTCAAAGTTCCTCAACGACTCACCGTAAGTTGGCTCTTTTGCTTTGGCAGACATCTTTTTTCTGGTACATGAAAAACTTAAGCCAGTTGGAGGGAGGGAGGGAGGGAGGGAGACATTCAGCACAAAGTGAAAGTCCATCTCCCTGAGTTTTAATTTTGTTTGGAAAACTGGATTTCAAGGTAGACTAGAAGCACTCACATTATGTCACGCCTCGAAGTAGGGCCTAGCAGAAACGCCAAGTCAGATAACCAAATCCACCTCGGCAGACTCGGAAATCCGACCCAAAGGCTATTTAAACTTGCGGAAATTTCTCTTTACCAAAATACCCAGGGTCTATCCATCCAAAATGTTTTAAGTCATAGCATAAATAAATCATTATACAACCAAATCAAAAGAAATATTATTCAAATATACTCACAATTTCTTATCAGCTACAATAAAGGAAAATATTAAAGAGATTCTTCCAAGAAATCTCTATCAGTTCCAAAGTCGACTGCTAGCCTGGTAAAAAATATTGTCGATTGGGTGAGTGACAAACTCGTAAGTTACCTATATTTAATGCATTCCGATTAAAACTTAGATTTTAACCTTTTTCCCAAAAATCGTGATCTATTCTATATGATGCATACATTTTGAAACTCAATCAAAATCATGCATATTTCATCGTCTCAAATCCCGGCTCCACGAGCCCAATAAAAAGCAATCATTTCCCCTTGGGAAAAACCCGGCCCATCGGGCCTCCGTGAGGTATTTAGAAAACCTGTCACATACGTAGGTGACTATATTACAAAATACCCTCACAACCATACGAAACAACAAATACCGATGAAAAAAGAGTGTCACATACGTAGGTGACTATACTACCGTTAGCCGATGCCGATCAAGAACCCTACTGTTAGCTACCCGGGTCAAATAACAACGACACACAGTCCGTTGGGTACCCAGGGCAATCCGCTAAGATGGTTCTGATCCCAGTCATCGTACCCTGCACGCATGCAGAAAACCCTGGCCAGGTTTAGGGAGATTTAAGGTGCCTCAGGGAACACGTCATCACCGCCCCATCACCATCCAAAATCACATCAAGTGATAAGACATAGGTCGACCCTACCAACTCTGAACGAATGGGTCGACCGGCCGACCAACCCTACCATCTCTGACGAATGGGGTCGATCACCTGACCAACCCTACCAACTCTGACGAATGGGGCCGATCGTTTCAAACAAAATCCACATTTATAAAACCAAATCCAGTTTCTAAATAAACATGGAAATCCAAAACTCAATTCGATATCCACTTCCATCCAGATAGACAAACAAATGAAATATCAATCATTTAAATCATGCAAATCAGCCATATAAATCATGCCCTATCTGGATTATAAGTTTCAATACTTTAAAACTCACGTGCGCCATGTCGTTTTGGGTGTCAACCACCAAAATATGGTTATTATCAACTTTAAAACATGCATCTAGGATTAATGCATAAAATATAAATGACTTACCTCTCCGGACGAGTGCTTTTCCCTATTTAATCTTTTCTCGGGTTCCGGGCTCGGTTCAATTTCGTGAAACTCCTCTGTAATATCCCAAATATATTGTATAAGATAAGAGAAACAAAAACCGAAAGAAAAGACAGAAAAACGGGCCAAAACGGGCTTCGGGACCCTCGGGTCCGGTTCAGTCGGACCGGTTCAGACTGAACCGATTTGGGTTGAATCGGTTCAGCCGAACCGTTGATGGGTCAACGTTGACTGGTCAACGGTTGACTCGGTCAACGTTTGACCGTTGACCGGGTCAACCCAGGGCGGGTCAGGTTGAATCGGTTCAGCCGAACCGTTGATGGGTCAACGGTCAACGTTGACTGGTCAACGGTCAACGTTGACTGGTCAACGGTTGACTCGGTCAACGTTTGACTATTGACCGGGTCAACTCTCGGGTCGGGTCAGTCTGACCCGCCCCGGGTTGACACGACGGGCGCGACCCACGCACCCGTTCGCCGTGATGGTCTTTACGCCAAAACACTCGTATCGTCGAGACGGACTCAACCGTACCAACAATCGCGAGAAAAACCGTTGTTTGAAAAACCGAAATCAAAACCCTAAAGTCGCGGTTTTTCTCCGATTTCTCCCAAAATACGGGCTTACCTTAGAAACCGCTTTAAAAGATTGCTCCTCTCTTCGTTGCGGACGTTTTGACACCTTGATCTCGTCGAACGATCGTCGTTCGCCGGCGTTCCCTTTTTCTCTCTCTTTGACGGTTTTTCGTCGGCGTCGGGGGAGGTTTGCTGAAGAAGAATATCTTCTCCTTTCTTTTTACTAACTTAAAGTAATATTATATTACATAATATAATATAATATTATTAAAACATAATATTTATTTCGCGTAACGTTTTCGGTTTTTCGTTCAATTCCCGTCGTTCTACCAAAAATTCCAATACGATTATGTGACCACTGATTTTCTAAAATCAGCTTTTACGTCACATTCGAAAATCGTAGCTCGATTTCAATTAGTTTGACTAAGTCGTCGTACGTGGCATATACGACAAATTTACGTTCCGTATACGACAATTGATTAGTCAAACTTCGCGAAATTTTTTTCTTGAAATTCGGGATTTAAAATTTCGGGTTATTACACATTATCCGTGTAAATTCCCAGCTCACCTATGAGAGATACTAACCAGGATAGTTCACGGTGCCATTTGCAACAACATGACACGCTGCGTCTGTGCTGGATCTCGTACTGAATTATGTTTGGTTGAAGACCAAGAGATCAAATTATAACCATAGAGTACATAATAGCTGCTAGAACAAAAATATATTAAATTTTTTGTAACATTTTGATAGAGTTGGCGAGAGTATATCCGTGAGAGAGTGCATTAATTGGCAAAATTTGTTGACAGCAAAAGCAATTTTTGATCGTGTTAAGGCACAATATTTGAGTCACCAGATACACTGCAGTACTGGAGCCATTTGATGAGGGGATGACTGAGTTGAACGAGAGAAGAGGTTCTGAGACCATGGAAGTCATTGTTTTCTATTTTGAAAACGTAGTAATTTCTAACTAAGTTACCGTCAGGTAATTAATAAGAATAACAAAACCCTTTGGATAATAATTATTTTTCTATTTGAAAAAATGATAATTGCTTTATTGTTGCCTCTATGCAGGACAGGGCTGGGAGGTTAGCTTCAGGAGCTGTTGCTAATTTGGTTGATGAGGATGGTGGTGCCTTAGTCCAAGTCGAAGGTCTCCCAATGCATGTTTCTGTGGACATGTCTATCTCATTTCTGTCCAAAGCAAATGTTGGAGTGAGTTTTCCATCTGAAACTTATCTCTACATCTGTGGATTCTCTCTCATTATGGAACAAGCTTTGAATGAGTGTCTGCATTAATAATCTTTACATTGTAAAATTTCAATTTATCTTGTGTTAACCATTGGCATACTTTATGAAAGTATTGAAGCATTGGAGGAACACGATCCTTGGTCGTGTAATTGATGGACTAATCACATATGAAACTGAAAGATATTATTTTTTTTTGTTAGTTGGTTCGAATCTTCATAATCTATTACTCTCCTTTCAATATCTTGGGTGTTTTATTTGGCTTTTAAGAGTTGGTTCAAATTTCACCATTGTGAGTATCTATTGAATGCTGATGGGTAAAGCCTTTTGCTGGATGAGTTAGAAATCACGAGCAAGGTTTTGGGACAAAGAGGAAGTTATTCAGGAACTTCAGTCCTTCCGAAGAACAAATCAACTGGAGAACTTATTGCTGAAGGGCGGCACTCCCTGTTTGGTAAGCATTCAAGCAAAATCTGACCACATTTTTGACTTCTAAACCCAGTTGGAGATCCTCAATTTCAATACACTATCTTAGTGGAAAGGGATACATGCTGAATCCAATGCGTTAGTTTTTGCTTAAGATGCTAGAATGCTGGAGGGTTGTGGGGATGTATTTACATTTATTTATGTATAGTGGAAAAACAGGATGATAAGACCTGGAGATGCTCCGACTCCAGGAGGCGGCCGCATTGTAATAAATAATCTTCTATAACATTTACCCTTTCATTCTGTAAGATTTGGTGTCTTCTGTTTGGTCGTGTAAATCCCCATCTTACCCAGCTTCATAGTTTGGTCGTGTATAATATTATGTCTAACAACAATGCACAACACAGCAAGGCAGCCGCTTCTAGGGGTCATCTCGGGTAAAATTCAATTTTTTATAATTATTATTCGAAATCTGGATTCGGTGGAGGATTATGAGCAATTTGAAGCAGTTTAAAGTATGAATACGCTCAATTTCGCGTCGAGATACGATCCAAGTTATTAACGAACCATAATCTAAGGTCGGGAAATGAAGAAGAGATCAACCTCCGAAAGTTTGGATGGGAGCGAAAGAAGAAAACAGATAAGCTGCAGCTTCCGAAATTAAAACTTCCCCGACGGTGGTCGGACTAAGGGCCGTCATCAACGCCGGCTCGGACTCTTCGGTTATATCGAAGCAGCAACCAGGAGATTTTGTGGGGTTTTCAAGTCCATTTTCCTTTGCTCAAAAACTGCAAACTCCATTGCTAAGGAGCTGAAACAGATCGAGTCGGAGAACTGTCCTGTAGGCTTTTAGTAAATTAATGAAAACCTATTCGGATTTAACTACTCAGTATCTCATTCGTTTATTCTCGTCAGCAATTTCGCCATTTTTTCTAGAAGCAGCGAAAACCAAGAGTTCATCGAAATTTAAGTCCTTTGGTTCATATGGCTCTTCTCGCGTCTTTCGTGGACAAGTTAGGAATCTGGATTTCTCCATTGAAGAAATCTACAAGGCAACTAATAGTTTCTCACCCGCTAATAAACTTGGGGAAGGTGGGTACGGAACTGTGTACAAAGGGAAGCTTAAAGATGGATCCATCGTCGCTATAAAGCGAGCGAAAAAGTATGCCATTTCTATTCTGTAAATTCCACCATTGTTGTCGCCTCAGCAGCGATGAACTGGCTTATGGTGGCCAAATCTGTTAAAACTTAGTAAACGAAGATAGTGGTCACATTTGGTAGTTCGAGGACATACCTTAGTCTAAATGTGTATTCTCATGTACATCCTATGCAGTTTAAGGTACCCTCTGTGTCTTATAAAGAAAGTGCTGCAGAAATGTGGGGAGTAACTGAGGGCAGAAAAATGGGTTGCTCGTGCAATGCAAAACAAATATAAGGTGTAGTAAATATAGAATTATGCGATGATTTATGTTGGCATCTTGAATGTATTTGGCAGATTATCTATGGCAAAAGCGTGCTATCTCAGTTCAAGGATGAGTTGGAAACGTCATCAGTAACCGAGCATATGAATTTAGTACGGCCGTTAGGCTATGTCAAACATGGAGATGAACAGATCATTATTGTCGAAGATATCAGCAATGGTAGATTACGAGACCATCCAGATGGTAAGATGTGGTGTGGTTTCTCTTCAAATCCAAGAGATTTTGCAAACTTTTTTAGTAAGTTACTAATTGAGCTGTATAAGTTTCTAAACAATATTTGTTTTGCTATGCAGGTAAACGTGGAGATGTTCTCGAGGCCGGACAGCGGTTAGATGTGGCGATTCATGTAGCTCATGGTATTACTTATCTTCACACTTATGCTGGTAAGATTGTCATATTTCACCAAAAAAAAAAGAACAACTATCAGGAACATGAACCGAAAGCTGTCTGCGATGCAGTATTTGATGGAGTAATAGTTAGAAAAGCATTTTTTCTCACGGTTTTTGCAGATTGTCCAATAATCAACAGAGACATAAAATCAACAAATGTTCTAATCACAGAAAAACTGCGAGCGAAAGTGACAGATTTTGGGTTCGCACAATTGGCCGAAAAGACCCTGATGCAACTCATATATCCACCCAAGTTAAAGGAATGGCGGGCTACTTGGATCCTGAATACTTAAAAACGTATCAGGTCACTGATAAGAGTAATGTTTACTCGTTTGGGGTCTTGCTTGCGGAGCTGGTCACTGGGCCGTCCTATCGAACAAAAGATGCCGGCCCGAGAAAGATTCACAATAAAATGGTGAGCGTCTAAGCACTTCTGAATTACAAACCTTTTCTAAATTCAGATTTAGAAAAACTCTCATGATTCCTAAGTACTTTAGGAATCATTTTCTGCTAATTAGAGTGCAGTTCTTAGACATGATTGAATGGTTTTAGTTTAATCTTCACATGGCTATTTTGCCTGCGCAACCTTTTTGAGATAATTGTTTGGAATCTGGAATCTGGAACCTAGGAAGCAGATGTATGACAGTCGTTTTGATTATTTAGATCATGATTTTGCATGACAGAGTGTAGTTTTTCGGGCAGGCGATGCAGAAGTTGAAGGAAGAGGAAGCTGTAATTGCCATGGATCCTAGATTGAAAAGAAATCCAGCATCATTGATTTTTATGAAAATTTTCTATTAGCTAAAACTACATGTGCAATGGATATGTTGCAGCCGAAAGTGGACTGGGGGTGAGGTTCTGCAAGCTTTGGCTTATGATGTGCCAATTCCTGGATAGAAAACCAAAAACACTAAGCCTTCGTCTTTGGGAAGCGAAAGGTTGTGCTAAGGATTTTGATCTGTTCCAGTTCAATGATGGGCATTATGAGTTGGCTGCACAGCTCCATTCTCAAGCTCAACAGGTTCAAATAATTTATCGGATTTAGAAAATGATATTTTAGCATGAGTATTGTGACATCTAATGCTTTAATTTAAAAATTGGCCCAGACATACAAAATTTACATTTGTTGATACTTCATTGTAATTTTGCAGATTTTCAATCTTTATGTCAGACAAAGGAATCTTATTTCTTAACTAAATCTTGTGGTCGCAGATCTGTGCCGTTCTGTATCCCGGGGATGCCACAGAAAATGGAAAAATACTAAGGCTAAAGCAGCAATTTTTTCTCTGTAGTGCATCACTTCAGGTTTAGAATATATTATCATGAATGCTGAGATACTTATTTAAATATCAGCATTGTGTTTTATATAATTTTAAGTAGTATTTCTGACCAATAAATGCATTTTCATTTGAAAGATTCTGTTGTTGCCATTTTCCTACAGATTGAGAAGTATTACATCAATATTGAATGCGGCCTGCAGGACATTATCTATAGATTTAAAGAGAGGAAACAAGGTTCATGGCAGTGGTCTGAGTTCCCAATCAAAGTTGCAGTGCAGCTGAATGATACTCATCCTACTCTTGCAATTCCTGAACTAATGAGATTATTGATGGATGATGAAGGTCTTGGATGGGATGAAGCATGGGATATTACGTCGTGGTATGACAAATATTCATCATCATTGTTAAATACGTTTTTACATTACAGTAACAAACAAACAGACTCTGCTCTCAGATGTCTTCTTGTTTCAGTGATATTACAGCTAATAGTATCATGATTTGGTTATAAACCAGGACAAAAGCCTATACTAATCATACAGTCCTGCCCGAAGCTCTTGATAAATGGTCACAATCTGTCATGTGGAGCTTCTTCCTCGGCATATGGAAATCATAGAAGAAATTGACAAGAGGGTGTGATTCTCAGTTTCCACGCGTAAAAGAAACTGTTTGTCTGTTAGTATGATATTCTATTTAATGAAATTGAAAATATCTTGCAGTTCTCTGCCAATACGTGCTACAAGAAATGACCTAGAGAGTAAGGTTTCAAGCATGAGCATCCTAGATAATAATCCTCAAAAGCCAGTTGTCCGCATTGCTAATTTGTGTGTGGTGTCTGCGCATACAGTAAGTACCCTTGTCATGTAGATTGAATACTTCACTATAATGTCTCAATCTTCAATTTTCATCTATAGTTCCTAAGTCCTTTCATCCATCCCCAAATCCACCCGTTACAAATTTTGTCATCATCACTTCATGCAAACAGTCTTTTTTTTTTCGGAAATACTTAGATTTTTCTAAGGATCTAACTTTCTCAAAGGTTGGTCAACGTTTACTCACTTTCTAGTTATTTCTCATGGGTTCTAACATATTTTTTTAAACGGGCATGGATGGGTATGGGGAGGGGAATTGATGCGGATGGAGAGTCTGATAGGCCGACTGTTTTATGTATAATATTTGCATATAATGCAAAAGTTTCATTACTCAGGATAAAAAATCATGTTCACTCCATTTTTTGTCTCTTCCTTTACTCTCATGTTTGTTTTAGTTATTGTTTATATGCAATCTTGCAGTATGTATGTTACGGACTTAAGGCCCGTTACATCTAGCTATTTATTGTTATTTTTTATTTTCTAATTATTTCCTTAATTATTATTTTAATTAAGTTAGAGGGTCATTTTAGTTTTTTCATATTTAATTAGGTAAAAAAATAGTTTGGTCTTTTATATTTAATTAAGTCAATGAAATCTATTTAAAAGGCCTTAACTCTTAGGATTTGAAGAATCTATCAATCATCTTTTAATTATTTCTTCTTCTTCTTCTTAACCCTATCTCTCTATGGCCGGAAGAAGGATGGTTACCCGATCTCAGGGTAAACTTCCTGAGTCTGATCCTAACAAATTGTTATCAGAGCGGAATCCCTCTTCGGAATCCAATTCTCCAACAACTTCGGTAAATGGAGAAGATTCGTTGATGATGCAGCGTCTGTTATAATTCATGGAATAACAAGCTAGGGCAGCCAAGGAACAAGCACGATTGAGTGACGAACATGCACAACGGAATCACCAAACCCTAATGCACTACATGTGCGAGTCATACGCGTTCGTATTCGGCGCATCATCTTTTGCGCCTACCGCGTCGATTCCGCCTGCCCCCCAGCGTGCCGTGATTGCTGCTCCTGCCCCGCCCACGCCTCCTGCGTTGTACCTGCCGGCGCAACTAGCCCACTCCTTGCCGGCGTTCGTGCCCGCGCCATACTCGGCCGCTCCGCCAACGAACCCGATACTGATTCTTCCGGCAGCCACCAGTTCTGCAGCTCCGTTCGCCGCTATCATGCCCGAGAATTCAGGGTTCTCTAGTCCGACCTACCGGATTCGAGAGCCACCTCCACCGCCGACAACCGCTTTCGCCCCACAACCAAAACCGATCAGAATCGTACCACACAAAAAGCCCTCCACAGAAGCCCAAATCCGAGCGCTCCAACCACCGCTGACAACCGCTCGCGCCCCGCAGCCACAACCAACAAGAATCGCACTGGCGCTGTCCACGCGTGCAGCCCCGAGTTCGGTGCAATCTGCGACCTTGTCTGCACTGCTTACCGCCCTGTCCGAGCAGACGACTAGCGCACTGCACAGCCCGTCCCCGCGCACATTTGTATTGCCACAACCAGCGCCGTTCTCTGCCTTTGCACCACCACGACCCCCAAGCCCTCGATTGGCCCACCTTCGTCAGCTGCATTTTCGTTCGATCCTCGCCCACCTTCTTCTTTCGCAACGAGTTTTCATCTTTTCAGCTTGAGGACAAACTGTTTTTCGCAGAGGGGAGTGATGTTACGGACTTAAGGCGTGTTAGATCTAGTTATCTATTGTTATTTTATATTTCTTCGTTATTTTCTTAATTGTTATTTTAATTAAGTTAGATGGTCAGTTTAGTCTTTTTATATTTAATTAGGTCAGCGGTAGTTTAATCTTTTATATTTAATTAGGTCAATGAAGTCTATTTAACGGGCCATAACTCTTAGGATTTGAAGAAGCTATTAATCCAGTATCTTTTAATTATTTCTTCTTTTTTTTCATAATCCTATCTCTCTATATCGGGAAGATGGATGATTACTCCATAATCCTATCTTTTATATTTACCATTGATGACACGGTCAATGTCTTTATCTGTAGGTAAATGGTGTAGCTCAGTTACACAGTGATATTTTGACGTCAGAATTATTCTCTGACTATGTTTCAGTATGGCCAACAAAATTCCAGAATAAGACAAATGGAATTACTCCTCGGCATGGCCTCGTTTTTGTAGTCCTAAGCTCAGTAAAATTATTTCCAAAGGGTTAAAAACTGAAGAATGGGTTACCAACCTCGATTTACTTGTTGGTCTCCGACAGGTATGTCTTATACATTCTCATTTTTTGGAGAAATATTCATATATTATATTTAATGTTTTCTTTGTTAGATTGCTGACAATGCAGAATTCCAAGCTGAGTGGGCATCTGCCAAGATGGCTAATAAGCAGCGTTTGGCACAATATATACAACGAGTGACTGGTGTCTGCATTGACCCAAATAGCTTGTTTGACATACAAGTCAAGCGCATCCATGAGTATAAGAGACAGCTTCTGAATATTATTGGTTCAATTTACCGTTACAAGAAGCTGAAGGTGCAACTAAATTATCTTTTTATTTGGCTGAGTGTTCTATCAAGTATTACCTTACTTTTACCATTGTGTTTAATACAAAAAAAAACATAATTGCATGGTTTCATTAACACGTAGAGGCCACTGGCTTCGTTGATTGCCATCATCTTCCCATCAGTTCATATGCTCTTTCGTTTCATTTTTTCTTGAACTTGAAAGAGTCATAAGTTCACCTGGTTCTCGGCACTCATATCTGTGAGAAACATTTTATGATTTTCCTGAATAATACTAGAAATAGTTGCTTTGATAGCAAGTTTCGTCTGAGATTATCACCCTTTATTTTAGGACAGTATGATGGCAAATATTCTCACTGCTTGCCTTATGAGATGAGTAATAATTGCAGGAGATGACCTGACGAGCGGAAGAATACCACTGCTCGAACAATCATGATTGGAGGAAAAGCATTTGCAACATATACAAATGCCAAAAGAATTGTCAAACTTGCGAATGATGTGGGTGCTGTAGTCAAACAATGACCCTGATGTCAACAGCTATTTCAAGGTCTTTTGTTTGCTTTAATATTTTGATATTTCGTAAAATCATCTATCAACCATGCTGCAATGATATAGTAGCTGCTGGACTGTGTTCAAAGCCCACTCTCTTTCTTTCTCTCGCTTATAGTTCTCTTGGTTTGAGAAACTTATTTTAATGTGATGTGTTATATATTGCAGGTGGTGTTTGTTCCAAATTACAACGTGTCAGTGGCAGAAATGCTTATTCCTGGAAGTGAGCTGTCGCAGCACATCAGCACTGCAGGAATGGAGGCAAGTGGTACTAGCAATATGAAATTTGCACTCAATGGCTGCCTCATTATCGGAACATTGGATGGGGCCTGATGTGCCATGGCCGACCACCATCGCACAACGACCGACCACCATCTCGGACCCCCCGACGCAACGTCCCGACCTCCAAGTTTTATCTAACTTAGTTGCTATTTTTGCAGGTAACATTGACCTTGAGAAGCCCTAGGAGAAAGATAGAGGGCAGCCAAAGTACTTGTTCGAATGGAAGCTCGAGGATCACGGCGGGCGCGCGCCCATCGTCGAGACATCAAGCCCAGCCCGCGCGCCCACTGTGGAGACAGCGCGCCCACTATCGAGACAGCACCAACACCCGCGTTCAGCCTTGCGAGCACAGCATGATCCGCGCGCACGCTTACTTCGGCAACAACGTCGCCTGCGCGCGCACAACTTAGCAACACGCCAACAGCGCCGCCCGCGCTTGCAGAACTTAGCTTCACTACAGCAGCGTCGCCCGCGCGCGCACCACTTAGCAGCACGCCAGCAGCGTCACCCGCGCGCGCTCAACTTAGCAACTCGTCAGCAACCGCGCGCACCCCAGCAACATTGCGCGCGCACAAGACAGCGCCCAGCAGGCCCACGATCGCAACCAAGGACACAGCACCCAGCCGGCCCACGATCACAACCGAGAACACAACGCCCGGCCGGCCCACGATCGCAACCGAGGACACGTCCGAGGCTGCCCAGCCCACCAAATAGGCCCATCGGCCTTTCTCTCTATTTTTCCGAGTTTATCTAAGTCTTAGAATAAGGAAAGGAACCTTAAGGGGCCAGCCGCCTTCCTTGTAGGGAACCACCCCATGGGCGACCCTTCCGGCACTCTATATAAGTGCCCCTTCCCCTTGTGTTTTCCTCAGTGAAGTTTATCAATAAGAGAGCCTTGTGCCTTACTTGATAGCCATCCTCCGATCCTTCTTCTCCGGTGAGTCACATCCGGCCAAGAAGCGTCACCCCTCGTCGAGCGCACGGTGCGTCACATCCGAGCGCCCCTTCGAGGTCTACCGAGCTTAGCCACTCCGCCGCCCGAGTGTCTAAGTTGCCTCGCCATCCACCTCCGTCAACCTTCCGAGCCACGCCCGCCTCCTTCCCGAGCGGTATTTTCCCTTCTCTCTTTTCCATCCCGTTTGCACGCACTTGTTGGCCGAGACAGCACTTGTTCGGACACACGAGTGCGTCTTGCTCGTCAAACTCTGTCTATCTTCTTGATAGCACAGCCTTGACCTTCGAGCATACATTTTTCCACGCTAAGTGGACCAACACTTGATCCGCGTCGTGCTAACCTTCCGGTTGCACATTAGGGCCAATGTTGAAATCAGAGAGGAAATTGGCGAAGACAACTTTTTCTTATTTGGTGCAACAGCTAATGAAGTACCTCGATTGCGCAAAGAGAGAGAGAATGGACAAGTATGAATTATACTGCGTTACTCACATTGAAGAACTTGTTCTCTTGCACCCGAGCTTTATTATTCTCACATATGCTATTCTTTTCCTGGATTGTAGTTTAAACCAGATCCTCGGTTTGAGGAAGCCAAGGAATTTATAAGGAGTGGAGCATTTGGGAGCTTTGATTACAGCACCCTTCTTGAATCTCCGGAGGGAAACTCAGGATATGGTCGTGGGGATTATTTTCTTGTTGGTCGCGATTTCCCCAGCTACATGGATGCTCAGGCCAAGGTTGACGAAGCTTACAAGTAAGATAGTTCTCCTATCCTGCATTTTCAGATTTCATCTTTTTATGTTTCATCATTGTTTCCTCGTTAGCTTGCTAGAACCTGACATTACCTGTTCAGGTCGACCAATAACCTTATCTTCCATATATTAATGAAATTCTTATTTATTGCATTATTAGGTTAACAGTTAAATAAGATGTCGAACTGCATGTTTTGTGTAGAGGGATAGAACGAGATGGCTGAAAATGTCAATATTAAGCGCTGCTGGGAGTGTGAAATTCAGCAGTGACCGGACAATCGCACAGTATGCCTAGGAAATATGGAAGATAGAGGAATGCCGTGTGCCTTAATTCAGACTCAAACAAGCTAATAAATGAGTCGGCCATGTTGGAGAAACACTCCAAATTTTATCTTCGCAACTGCATTTTACTTTTCGAAATGGTGTTCTTTGGAAATAAATTTTGCAGAGAAAAGCTAAGATTGTGAAAAATGATTTGGTGCCCGGGATGCATGTGCTAGAAACAAAACCTGGGTCTAGGCCCTTATGGAACACGTTGATTGTTTCTCTTGGCCAAGGAAGCAGCAACACAGGTGTTCATGATGATGGGATAGCTGAGGCCATCGATGGACAGCTTGTACGTGGCTGTAAATTGACTCCATTTCATTTCAATGAGCTCCTAAGCTCAATTTCATGGTCCCTCTAAGCTATAAGAAAACGTCGTATACTGCCACTACCAGCGCACCTGGCCAACCACGACTGCAAGCTACTCCACCCCTTTTTGAACCATGAATTTCTTCTTTTTGATCTCAAGGCATGAAGCACCGCTTTGCTTAACATGGTGGCCACAAATCCAAAGCACCTAGACATTTTGAATATTGAATATGAAAATAGTTTCTTCTTTTCTTAGAGAGCTTGTGGTTCTGGTAGGCAACTGCTTACCATGGTGTTTTATTCTATTCTATCCACTTATTTTATTTTATCGGAGATCAAAAACTCGTTTCAAATCAGTTGTGGAACATGTTTCATGTCCACTTCGGATAAACATAAAAGAGTGGCAGTAAAATTGTTTCGGGACCACGAACAGTTGCACAGAAAAATTCTCTTCCAAGGATTCATTTCATATTCATATAATAAAAATATGAGGATTGAGTAAGACATAACCTATTGCCTCTATTCATAGACAAAATATTCTAAGTTAAATACTTAGACTTCTCTCAATATCATATATTTAAGGATAGTTGGATAGTAAAACGGGTGCAACACAAATGCACAGCATTGTCCACAAAGCAGCCAACTGCCTGCGAATCCAATGTGATTAGAAACGATTCAGAGCAACATCAGATCATTCAACAGGAAGATGGGACCCAGCAGGTGCAGACTCTGATGTTATAGATCCTGAAGCGCCTAGTGGTTCAGATTGCTGTTGCGGCTGGTTACCGATCGGGGGCCTTGCGGAGGACAGTGAGGTGGGTACTGCTGGTAGGTAGGTTTAGAGGGAATAACAGCTCCCATTCTTTGATTATATCTTTTTCTAAATACATTCATTTATCTAACATTTTATTATTTTTAAATTTTAATTTCTTATTTAGGTTTTTAATTTTTTAAGGGCTAAAGTTGTTTTCCGGTCTAAAAAATAAGCAGAAAAAATCTGAGTTAAAAAATATTTTAAAGCTCTTCGGACATCCAATACGGATGCAGGGTCTCCCGTAAAAACTATATATTCGCTCATTTCGTTATTTGAAATTTGTACCTTTAAAAAATACTGACAAATTATAAGATACATATATTAAAAAGTTTTATTTATGCAAGAATGACCGGTAACTCGAGCAACTAGTGACAACATACGATGAAGAATGTCTCCGAAAAAGAAAAAAAAGTAAATAGAGATTTTGTATACGAACAAACTTACGGAGTTTACGAGCTAACATGCAACGATGCGCTTATAAGGAAAGATGAACTAATATATGAAAATGTTCAACATTTGGATAGTGGATATGATGTAGAGATTCAATATTCATTCGATGATGCATATATGGGAGTTTTGACTACGCCACTCGACTCACACGATGATGACGCAAACCAAAATTTTAAGCTTGTCTGTACTAGCTTAAAGCGAGCTTTATCTTGAAAAAATGTATAAATCTATCAAGGATTTCAAAGATAAAATTGCCGAAAGTGCATTGTCAAATGGATATGGAGTGATCTTAAAAAAAGTGACCTTCAAAAGAAGTGACCCTAAGCGACTAACAGCAGTGTGCTTAGATAGATGTCCATGATACCTTCATGCTTCGAAAATGTATGATGAAGAAACAATTCAAATAAAAATATTTGTTGATAGCCATATTTGTGCTCGAGTCTTAGAAAATTGACTTGCATCAGCAAGATGAGTGGTCACTAACTATGCTGATAGGTTCAAGAGTCAGTCAACGTGGAAGACTCATCTATCATCAAGACCGTAAGAAATGATCATAATGTTACCATAACTACGAGTGTTTCAATTAAAAGTTTCCTAGAAAAGCGTAAGTGGGGAGGAACTAATGCAATCTAACCCTAGAAGCAGAGTCGGCATCCAAGCTCGATTGTTGTACGACACAAGTGAAGGAGTCATTTTTTAGTCTGAACGAATATATGCGTGCAAGTTTGCATGCACGCGAGCAATCATTCAACTTTCCAGACTAGTTATATGTCTAGATGGTTGTCATTTCTAGAGTGTGTTTTCGGATCATCTATTAAAGGCAATCGATATTGACTAAGACGATGAACTCTATCTTGGAGAGGATGTCCACGACTTAATTTTCTATACCCTTCCTATCTCGAATTTCTATGTCAAATTCTTACAATAACAACACTCAATGGATCAGTCCCAATTTCGATTCTTTCTTTCCAAACAAATACTTAATTGATGAATGGTTTGTTTACACAATTACTTTTGTCTCGATGAGATACTATTGGAATTTTTCAAAAGCAAACACTATTATTAGTAATTTCTTTTCGATTGTGTTATAGTTAAGTTGAGCTTTTGATAGTGTTTTTCTTGCATAATAAATTGAGTGGAACACTCTATCTCTTTGTTGCCTCAATATTGTGCCCAAAGAATAATCACTAGCGTCACACATCAATTCAAATGTCAATGACCAGCCAAAAGCCACAATAATTGGAGTTGAAATCAATTTCTTCTTCAAAGTTGAAAATGCCTCAATGCATGTTTCATCAAACACAAATGTCTTGTTCATTTTAGCACAGAGCACAAAAGTTTTTCAATTTTAGTTGAAATCAGTTTCTTCTTCAAAGTTGAAAATGCCTCAATACATGTTTCATCAAACATAAATGTCTTGTTCATTTTAGCACAGAGCACAAAATTTTTTCAATTTTAGAAAAATTCCTAATAAAACATCAATAGAAACCTCTGTGTCCCATAAAACTTCTCAGTTCTTTCACATTTGTCAGAGGTAGTAGTCTCTCGATCACCTCAATTTCAGCCATGTCTACTACAACTCCTTTTTCGACAAAGTGCCTAAGCACAATACCTTCTGTAATTATAAAGTGTCACTTCTCCCAAATCAAAACCAAATTTTTTTCTATGCAACGACCGAGGACCTACTCCAAACTTCTTAAGCAATCTTATAATTGATTACCTTTGCTGAAAAATCATCCATAAATATTTTTAATACTTGTCCAACCATGTTTAAGAAGATGGACATCATACATCTTTTAAAAGTATATGGGCGTTAAACATCTTAAACGACATTCATTAGTATGCAAATGTTCCATAGGAAAAGGTGAACGTGGTTTTGTAGTGTTCCTACAGAGAAATGGCAATCTGGCTCTAACCAACCCATCGAGAAAACAATAAAATTTGAACATTCAGTCAGTGAAGGGTAAAGAAAAATAATCTTTTTTGTTACGTTATACAGCTTGCGGTAGTCCATGCATACTCGATAGCCTGTTACAGCTTGAGTTGGTATCAACTCAATTTTTTCATTTTCGATTACAGTCATTCCTCCCTTTTTCGCCATGTACTCTACTGGGCTCACCCTAGAGCTATCAGATATGGGTAGATGATATCCATATCTAAAAGCTTGAACACTTCCTTTTTTAGCACTTCCTTCATGATCGTGTTGAGTCTGGCCTTATACCTTGGTTGAGAACTTTCGCTCTCAAGTTTGAGCATGTATACCCATTTGTTCTTGAGTGTCTTCCGCCCCTTTGGAAGTTGAACCAACTCATAAGTATGATTCTCAAGCAATGATGTCATCTCATCTTGCATCGCATCTAACTAGTTATTCTTTTGTTGATGCTCCATAGCTTCCTCATAGCACTCAGGTTCATCGCCGTCAGTAGTCATCACATACACATTGACAGAGTATCTCTTTGATGGTTGACGATCTCTTGTTAACCTCCTTAACTCTGTAGCTGATTCATGAGAGATATCTGTCTCTCTTTGGTCAACTTCATTAGCTACTTGATCACTACATTCTCCGACATCTCTTTCGTCAAAGGTTGATTTCACCGGTTAAACTCTTACAAGATGCTCATTAGTGATCTCCACATCTTTCTTCTTGTCTTCAATGGTTTGATCTTCAAAGAAGATAACATCTCAGCTTCTGACAATTTTCTTGTCAGTTGGACTCCAAAGCCTGTATTTGAATGCATCACTTTTGTATCTAAGGAATATGCATTCCTTAGCTTTGCTGTCTAGTTTTGACATCTCGTCTTTTGGAATATGGACGAACTCCCTACATCCAAACACTTTTAGATGCTGATAACATATGTTTTTTCATGTCCATAGTCTGTTTGGCACTTCTCCATTCAGAGGTGCTGATGGAGACATATTGATGATAATTACTGCAGTCTTCATTGTTTCTCCCCAAAATGTTTTAGGAAGTTTTGAATGTGATAACATGCACCTTATCTTCCACAATCGTTATGTTCATTCTTTCAGCAACACCATTTTGTTGAGGAGTCTTTGGAACTGATCTTTCGTGTCTGATCTCATGCATCTTACAGTATTCATCAAAGGATCTCATATATTTGCCACCATTGTCTGTGCGGATGCATTTTAACTTCTTTCCAGTTTCCCGCTCGGTTTGAGCATGAAATTGTTAGAAAACGTTAAACACATTGTCTTTGGTTTTGAGTGTGTAAGCTCAAACCTTTCTTGAGTGATCATCAATAAATGTGATCATGTATAGAGCACTGCCTAATGTTTTTGTTGACATAGGACCATAGACATCTGAATAGATTGCTTCTAACACGTTTGGTTTCCTTGACGCAGAATTCTTTTTGAAGGAAACTATGTGTTGTTTTCCTGTCAAACAATGAATACAATTTGGCAAAGATTCTTGCCAAGTAGTAGAAGTCACTTCTTGCTCATGTGACCAAGTCGTCTGTGCAATAACTTCATTGATGAGTTATCATGTGCAATATTTACAGCTACTTCCTTTGCAGTCACTTGAGTCACATACAAACTAGACTCTTTGATTCCTCTCACTACTACTTTGTTAACCTCTCATTTACCATTAGCAAACTTGCTCTTGTAGCCGGCATCATCAAGAGCACCAACTGATATAAGATTCAGTCGAATATCTAGAACATGTCAGACATCTTTAAGCACCAACTCGCAGTCTGTGTTGGTATGGATACAAATGTCACATTTTCCAACTATTTTGGAAACCTGATTGTTCACCATTTTGACAGTGCCAAAATCGTCGTTGGTATAAGATGTAAAATATTTGGATTTTGTCTTAACATGATAAGATGCACCAGAGTCACATACCTAACATCATTCCTGTCATGAGGTTGATAGCATCTTCACATATAATTACATCTTCACCATCAGAAGTAGTCACAGTTGTACTCTTTGTCTCTTCTTTAACACCTTCTCCATTTTGTTCTTTCTTTAATTTCCAACAATCTTTTTTCATGTGGCCTGTTTTACCACAATGATAGCACTTAATCCTTTTTTTGCTTTTTTATTTTGCTCTTCCTGACGAGCTGACTCCAGAAGCCCCACGTCTCTTGATCTTCCTCTTAGTATTGATAAGACCTCCACAGAAGCACGTTCTTTGTTCTTCTATCTGTTTTCTTCGTCTAGAACAGCAGCTGCAACATCTTTGAACGTCAAAGTTTTTGTAGTACCGTTGGTCAAATTTATAATAAGGTGATCGTATGAATCTGGCAAACTCTGAAGTAAAAGTTTGGCTCTTTCATTTGAGTCGATTTTTTGCTTCACTGCCGTGAGTTGCGAGAACAAGGTGTTAGAGTATTGATGTGGTCTGTGACTATTGTCGACTCTGACATCCGAAGAGTATATAATTTTCTTTTTAAGAAAACTTTATTTTGATTGGACTTTGATTACTATAACTCTGTCAGCGTATCTCATAATCTGCTTAGCGGTTGTCAGTTCTGTGATACCTGACAAAATTTCATTTGCAAGAGCAAGATGAAAAATTGCGGTAGCATCCCCGTCCACTTTGATCCACTTCTCATCTTCAACATTCGTCGGCCTATCGCTGATGGCTATAACACAGCCATCTCTTTGTAATAGCGCCTTATCTTTAATTTTCATAGCGAAAAATTATTCCCTGTTGAATTTTTCAATTTCAACCATTCCGGCCATAATAACGAGGCTCTGATACCACTTGTTGGGAAATTCAACCCGAATATCCATCGACATATTATTTCTTTAACCACCAAAAAACAGAGAGTACTGATCAGGTTAATTCCCATGAAAGACACTCATGACAGTCTCCTAGACAAAATTACATTTTCAAGTAGTTCCCAAGTAAGAGAGGTGGGTCACGAACGGACTACTTAAATACCAAGTCTTGCCTTAGCCAAAACTACTTACATAGTATAATTACACCACTAACCAGACAGTATAAGAAACGATAACAGATGTGATCCGAAAAATACCATGAATATTTTTCCGCTCGGTAAAAATATAACGGCCAAGAAGTAAAAGAAATAATGCCAAAAATACACACCGATAATTTTACGTAGAAACTCAAATCGGGAAAAAACTACGGGGACCGAGTCCAGAAAGATCTCACTATGAAAAATAGGATTTACAATATTTTCTAGAATCAAATATTCTAGAAAATATTCAATAAGAGAAATCACCACACTTATTTTTTTCTCACACTCTTTCTTTTCTCTCCCTCCAAAAAATTTCTCTCCTTCAAATGATCGAATACCTTCGCTTGGGATTGAATGATGATGAGAGGAATAAGATTTCCGTTCTCTCAACCTCTATTTATAGAGATTTCATGACGTGTAAAATAAAAAAAAAGGTGGGCGAGGCGTGCGTGTTAGGCGCCGAAAAGAAAAAAAATGGGCGATGAAAATGGAGACCTTTATAGGTCTTCATTAATGATGTGGGCCCCCCTCATTTAATGGAGGAGAGACCTCACAAAAGGTACAATTCAAAGGTTGAGATTGTCACGCATATAGTAACTTATGCTACAACAATTCCGCATAGAATGTTTCGAAAGATGGCTATAATTTTTGTTTTATATTTTAAACTATTTTTGCAAGAATTTTTGAAAATGTACACTTGTGTTTTGAAACATGTCATTAAAAATCATAAGTGCACAGCCCAAGTAATATAAAAGTATCGAATCCTCAAGAATAACGAGTACAATCTTTTCTAAAAATTAATGTGAAAATACAAATCAATTAAATGATGAATTGGGATTTTCAAGTTTATGAAATCTAAGTAAAATACATAAACAAAATGTAAGAAATCTTTAACAGAGTTGCTGGAGTAAAATATACCGAAAAAGAAGGTGGTTGGATAAGTGTTTCTTTACTAGATACCCTCGGCTATAGCTTGCACTGTATTTTATCTTACAACACGAGTTTACAGACCTGAATCATTGTGCAATCGAGGATGGCATGACCTACCGATATTTCTTCTCCCTTTCATTCTTACGATACGAAATATGAGTTTTGAAGCTCTATTCATTGATTCTATTACGACCTTTTGAGTCAACAGACAAAATGTTCAATTAAACCAAACTCGATTCAATCACTCAAGTAATTTAATCTCAAGTAATATCTAATGACATGTTAAATATCACTAAAATTTTCTAAAACTGTGGCATTCAATTTAAAATAAAGGAAATGTAAAACTAATTAGATCAATGAATTGGCAAATAACATCCAATAGTTCCCAATAAAATACTAGTGGTCCAACCACAATAAATTTAGCTCATTCTGTAAAAGAGAGCATGACTAGACAATTGTTCATTAGACATCACAAAGCGATAATTGCAACTTGGTCTCACTTATGCAGCTCCAGATTCCAATTGATGTGCCAGAATCCTCTAAAGCTAGCTCCCCGTTGATTTTCTGGCTGGCTCTTCGTTTAGCCCCGATTCTTCAGCTATCGTTCTTTAATAGCTCTTTTCTCCTTTATTTCGCCTATTTGCAGCTCCCTCCTGATCGTCCCCTTTTTCTAAATGCTTCTTCAATATTTATAAGTCTCTTCTCTCTCTCTCTATGTTCACATTTTCCTTACGCGATTCGCTTAGATCCTCCACTCTCTCTCTCTCTCTTTGACATTTTTGCCCTTTTTGCCCAAACGAAGATCTTCTAGAATTGCCCCTACTTGTCTCGTAAAAAAACAACAAAAAGAAATTCAACCTGGCAGCTTAATTAGATAAATAATTATTAATTTTTAACCAATTTTCTTAGTTGGCCACGTGCACAATAATAATAACCCAGATGTAGCTCACCATGAAGCATACAACTTCCTAACACAACTAATATCTAAAATCACTCTCTTCATTGCTGGTAATTTCACGAGTTTTAAAGTTGTAAGTCTTTTTCAAGCCTTATCACTCCTGCAAAGGGTCAGGCAATGACAGGAACCTCATCTTCGGACTTGATGGTACGAGTCTTGAGTTGGAAGGACCACAACTCACAGTCTCATCATCCGAGCTTGGCAAGCTATCATCAATGCTACATACGATGATGGTGGGCCGAGGCGCATCTCATCTAGTTTGTTCTGTGCCTTCCTTTCTCCAACTTGTGGCTCATTAAACAATTGGATGTGAGCAATGCGTTCTGACATGGTGATTTGCAGGAGGTGGTCCATATGGAACAATGACCTTTTTTCTCCAACTTGGTGGCTCCTTCACTAGTGTGTTGTTTTTCATAAAGCCCTTATGTCCAGAACCGATCCAGTGTCGGTTATCCTTTGGTTTTCATATGTCTGATGTAGATTCCCCTTTGTTCCTTTACTTGTCAAAACTTTGTAAGGATGTTTATATTAGTCTACATTGATGACATTTTACTAACAGGAAACTCCACTATTGTCATGACTTCCCTCATGGCTTTCTTGGACGTCAGTTTGCTCTCAAGGACTTAGGCCTAGTTCACAACTTTCTTAGTGTTCAGGTGCATATCTCTGATTCGTCTATGAAGCTCTCTCAATCTGTTGACATTGCCAACCTGCTTCGACGAGCCAATATATTTGATTGTAAACCTGTGGATGCGCCTTTGTTTGCTGGTCCTATCCTCTAGCTCATTTGGTGGTTTGCAATATCGCAGCTTCTCCCAACTAGATATACCGTATGCAGTCAATAAACTCAGTCATTTTATGCACTCGCCAACGCATATTCATTGGCAAGCGCTTAAACGAGTGTTCAGGCACTTGAACTGTACTATGCTTACTCTTTGACATACACAAAAATGCACCACTCTCACACAACTTATAGGCTACTCAGATGTCGATCAAGGGTCACCTCCGGATGATTGACGCAGTACAAGGGGTTATTGATTTTTCATGTGTAACATCCAACTTTTTTATGTAAATTAGATTTGTATAAATGTAGTGTGTTATGACTAGAGTATGAAATGTGCTAAGAAAAGATGAATACGGTGATGGAATTACACCTTAGAAGTAGTGAATTGATGAATCAGAAACAATATTAGTAATTACCTAATTCCAAGGTTCTAGGGTCTTCACATGGATTTGGTTTCTTTTAAAGACATTTAATAGACTAGTATATGAAACTACAACAATAAGAATTTCTCGAATTGGAAAGGTATAGAGAAAGTTATGGATCTTAGAACACAACGGTTGGTAACAAATGTCGAGTTGGAATTAGTAACAGAGTAGTTTCTGGAGAGATCTAGATAAGAAGATTAATAGGTAGATCAACAATATTAGAGTTCTGGAGAGAAAGTTATGCTTGTTTGAAGTTGGATAAGGAAAATCGGACTATAGAATTATGGACTTTTGAGCAATGTTTGGTATTTCGTATAATTGAACATAATAGGCTCCGAATTTGAAGTTTATGTCTTCAAAGTTAAACTAGACTCAATGAGGAAAATATGAGTTTTTGAATTAGGAAAATATGAGTTGTTGAACAAATGTTATGAAAGGTTTAAATGGCGGTTAACACCCTGAATAAAGGGGAGACACCTTGAACTCTCGGGTTTGATTAAGGGTTGACAATTTATTGCTGAAATGTTGACTTTTAATGAAATTTTAAGGAATTTAATCCATGATTAATTAAGGATGAGCCAATAGGGAAGTGTCACGTGGAAAAGATGGTGAAACCTCATGCTTGAAGAGGTGGTGAGCTTGGATGGTGCACCTCATGCTTGAACCACATGACTCTTCACCTTCCAACGGGATAAAATTTGTTGGAGTCTTCAGTTATTAGCCATCACGACCCTCAAATGTCTCTCTCAACTCTCTCTCCTCTCTAAAATCCTTTCCAAATTTGTGTGTAAAAAATTAAGGTTTGTAATAAAAGTGTGAGATTTTAGTGTTTTGTGCAAGAAAATTTGGTGTTTAAGAGCTAGAAGTGCAAGAGAAGCAATAGCCTACGACTCCAGCCCTAAGGTACCAAGAAATACCTTTAAGATGTTCATTTTGGTACTGTAATGACTTATAAGGGATAAAATTTACATTACATTGTTAAGAATACGAGAAATTGTCAAGGTAGTTTATGGGTATACACTTTATAAGTCATGTTACCCAGTTTCTGAAATGTAAATTTTATAAAGTCTTTGAGTTACAATTTGGTCATGATCTCTTCTAATGAAATGTATCCAACATTCTAAGGTTTAGATTGGTATCTTGTGAATTCTGATCCGATTAGTGTAGCAAAATTTTTATATATCGGAAGTTGAGGTAAAAATACGGTATAAGCTAATAGGGTCATGTTATACCTGATTTTAAAGATGTAGAATTTATGAGGCTTTTAAGTGAGAATATGATCACAACGTCTTCTGAAGAAATGTAGTAGACATCTTAAGTATAAAATTGGTACCTTAAGTATTTTGATCAAAGTTTTGTAGCAAAATTTATGAATGCCAAAATTTTCTTGTAAAATATGATATTACGGGTTTTGCTTATATTATTTTATTTTATGATGTTAAGATATATAAGAAAGCTCATTGGATCCTTAAGGACTCGAAATACTAAGCATAGCTAAGGTGATAAAGTAAGTAAATCATTGTCTGTCTTTGTCCCCTTAGGGGACTACATCATAAATAATGAAATTAAGGTTGCATTGTTAGTATGAGTAATCTATTTGATTAATGATTATAAGTATATTAATGATAATATTCTGTTGGGGTGTATCGCACCGTACACCGACCCAAACAATTTGGGCTTGATTGGGGCATGGTTGACATTGTTTGATGTTTGATGTTTGATGTGTAAATTGCTTTATGAGTATAATTATGCTAAGAAAGTCTATGAATGTCATTCATGTTATTGAGAGACGCTTGCTTATTGTACGTTTGCATATGATTGAGTTATTTTTTATATGTCATGCATATGTATGCTCATGATCATGTTTTAAAAAAAGAATGAAAATATTTTCCATGCATATTTTCAAAATGTCACCTAATCGAATGTCGGGATGGTATGAGACGTCTCTAGCATTCGATGCATTAATGTATGTAAAGCTTAAACAATGGGATAAAGCCACGATGTGGTAAGCTTGGTTGAGAGGGCTAGGTGATGCCACAGAGTGGTACCCGAAAATGTGATGGACTTTGGTGGAACCACGGGGTGGAGCTTTTGATCAGGGAACAAAGGTGAAAGTCGGGTCTAGAGGGCCTAAGCTTTCCGGGTCGAAAGGGCCTGTGCTTTTTGAGTCAAGAGGACCTAGGGGCTATCTGGTGGGGTCTGTGGTCAGGGCGGTCACATGGTGGAAAGCTAGGTCAAGTAAACGAGAACGATAAAAAATGAAATGAATTGTATGTTTTTACTAAAGCACGAGCATGTTAGGCATGTAAGTTCATGAGATTTCTTACTGAGCTTTATGCTTATAGGTTATGTTTTGTGATGTAGGTGATGAAGATGAAAGTGGGGGACTTAGCCCTCCATGTTTGATGTGATAATCACGTCATGGAGGAGGCAAATCTGGTGCGAGAAGCTTGAATCGTTAAATGCCGACCCGTAGGGATGTCAGAAGATGTTTTGATGTATTTTGGAGTGTTTAGTTTCGAACAATATTTATAAATATGTTTACTAAACGTTTTGTAAATATGTTTACTAAACGTTTTGTAAATATGTTTTATATGTATGATGATATGTTTGTTTTTCGTGTGATGTTATGTTTGACTTGAATAGATGATGGGTTTTTCACAATTTTATCCAAACGCTTCCGCTGAGTTTTATGAAAAGAATTTGAAGCCAAACGTATTTCTAAAATAAAAAATTTTATGTAAAAAAAAAAGGGTTGTTACATCATAGGCACCAATATTATATTATGGAGTTCCTCTAAGCAAATGAGTGTTTTTCGATCCAGAATATAAGGGTCTTGCTGTTGCAGATGCAAAATTATTGTGGCTCTCAAAGTTATGCAGGTAACTGCGCATTCCTTCTCCTTAAGCACCGGTCATTTATTGTGATAATATTAGTGTCATGCTCTTAGCGTCTAAACCTATGTTTCATTCTAAGTCGAAGCATATTGAACTTGGCTTTCATTTTGTACGAGAAAGATAGCTTCCAGACAAATCGTAATTCGCTTTTGCATTATTTGTTTTCTCAAAGGGTTTCTCTAGCAACAGTTTCTGCTCTACGTATGGCCGAGAAAGGTACGAATAAGGAGCCCAGGAAGGGAGGAAGAAGAATCGAAGAACGGGATATCTGGGTTTCCGTTCTTCCTGGAGCTGAAAATATATTTGTTTATTTTTCACAGAGACCGATCTGTCCATGAAGGCCAGAAACTATATTGGTGCAGCGCCGAAGTTGCCTTTCATAAGCAAGAAAATTATAGCACTGCAGAGGGAGCTAAAACTTACAGATAAAGATACTGTGCTGTCAGGTTTAGTGAATAACTTCACCGCTGATTAAACAAAGTTTGAAATAATAATTTTAGACGAATAAAAAAATACTAATTTTGAATAAATAGTAAAAGATTTGTTATGATCCAGGTTATATTGGGCTTGCGCTGCATCATTTATTTCATGAAATCTAACCCATTTCCAAGTGAGATTACTAATTTAGTCTACTCATGCATTAAATTTAGAAATATTTTGAATATAAACTACAATAATTAATATTAGTTAGGACTAAAAACTAAATTAAGCTCTGTTTTTATATAACTTAACAAATCAAGCTTTAAAATTTAAAAGACACAAAAGAACGTGAAAACCCTTGAACTGAGGACCTTCCAGAAATCACATTATTTAAATTTTACGATTTGATTTACATAAATCACATTATTTAATACATTCAACTTGATTGCTGCAAGATATATATGAATGAAAATTAATTTTTTCAATCCATCAATGAAAACTTATCATTTTTTACTTATTGATGAACTATTCTTTTAAATTTAAAATATAAATTTAGGTGAATATAAACTAAACAATCATAAATTCAAAACTAACACATCTTGCATTGTGAGATCAAATCCTAAAGTAGCTACTCTTCAACAATAACAAGTGTAGCACCCGCGACAAAAAGAAAATGAGCTCGTCAAAATAAAAGTACACAAAACGGCATGAGAACGCTATAACCAAAGTCATTCTCGAAGATCTTTGCATTTCATAGCCGCATGGCACATACATACATACATACATACATGCATGCATGATAAAAATAGACAACATAAATTGCAAACATGTAAAAATGTTGTGAGCAACTCTATGGTTGCAGCGAAACTTGGAGAAAATAGGATTTGAACATGAAAGAAATGTTAAGGAAAGAACAGGGCCATACTGTCTACACCTTCAATTTCTATGTTTTTTTGGCTTCCAAAGACATGCCTTCTTGTAGAGTTTCCTGCCCATCATTTTCCATTCCAAGACTGAACAGAGCAGCTGCTTGAAGATACAAGGACATTGCCCAATCTGGAGACACTACCTGGGCCTGCATCGCGTCCCCTAGAGCTTCCTGAGGCATATCAGTTGCCAAGTAACACAGGCAACGTCTGGCAAAGACTGTCGGTGAGACCATCATTTCTCTTTCGATGAACTGTGCAGGGAAAAAAGTAGTTCTTATTTTGAACATTCGAAATGTTGGTATTCACAGAGGCCACTAATAAAATAGATTATTCGCTACTTCTATGACTTCATTCCAACAGTTTGTCAATGGAAATAGTAAAAAAGATCACGTTGTTCGATGATTTCACAAGCTATATCTAGCGATGTAAAGATCAAATCCTGATATATGAGTTTTAGTGCAATAAATCTCACTTGTGTGTAAAAATCGATGGCAGTGATGAAGTCTTTGGCTCTAAACGCCTTGTCTCCGCACTTTTTGCAATTGAGTGTCTCTTGTATTTCATTAGTCCACATTTGGAAAGAGAGCTGCAAGTCAAAGAAATATCCACAACACTGCGTAACGAGTAAATCTATGCGAAAATGGTTAATTCATCTGAAGAATTGGGACTACAAACCTCATTTGCAACTCCCTCATCATCATTGTATCCATTTTTCTCCATTATTTCATGCATTGCATTAAGATCCATTCTAGAGCAGGATTCCCCAAAAGGAGATAATGAACTTGGCTTTGAGGGTGCATTCTCAGAAAATATCTCCATCAGAACAAACGACGGGACCTTTTAAACCAAATGATCATGTCAGAAATATAAGTCTTTTTAGCTTTAATATTCAGATTATACAAGAATATTACTGCCACCTCTTTTTCTCTCTGAAGAGGAGTAAGAGCAATCACAAGAAACTTGGTATTTGGCCTTTCACGAGGTTCATATTGCAAACATCGTGAAGCTAACCTCACCAATTCAGTTCCTTCATCATTTGAGAAATGACCTTCTAAACATGAGTCCATCAACGTTATATAGTTTTTTCCTCGTATCAGGTCAAGTGCCTGCCATAAACTAACTTTGAGTCTTATGCATAACATACTTGCAGAATAGATAATTCGTCAACATTTTGGGTATGATTAAGCGATATAAAGGTCACAGCAACAAGGCCAAACATTTTTTATGCAGCCATATCTGGTTAAATAAAAAAATAGTAACACAAAGTAAAGATTACATGGTTAGGAGGTATATGTTTTCCACTAAGGAGATCTAGCAGAAGAGTACCAAAGCTGTAAACAACACTTTCTGGAATCACCCTTCCTAAAAAAACAGAGAGGGAAAGAGAGAGAGAAAGGATTAGCTCATCAATTTTGAGTGACATGTCATAATGAGTTAATGGAAAAAACAAAAAAGGCCAATCAGAACATTGTTCCTCTAAAGTCAACCAAACTTCGGCAGACCATTTACGAAATTTGATGATGATTTTGTAACCCATGAGCCCTTACAAGACTTGCATAAAACAGTTCTATTTGTTATAAAGGACACAAGTGCTCGTTACTTGTCAGTAATTACCTGTCCTCAAATATTCCGGCGGTGTGAAAGCCAAATTGGTGCTATAACTCTTCCCATCCCTACTATTTTTCATCAGTCCAAAGCAGGAAAGTCTGGGATTGCAGTCCTGCATTATGAAGCTTTAGAAAAAGGACTCAATCTTCTTAAAGACTGAGCCATGATGAATGTAGAATACCTGATCAAAAAGAATTCTATACGCATTGAGGTCGTGGTATAATGCCCGCCCTTTGCTACTGCAATATTCCAAAGCTTGTGCCAGATACAATGCCACTCGAAGCCTCATCGTCCACTTCATGGGTTGTGTCTCCCCTGTAACATTGAGGATTGTTGTTATGGTAAACCAGTCCATAGCTGTGAAAGTATTCTGACACTCAGAGTGGCATTAAATGCTTGTCCAGTTTCTACAACCAACATGAACTCTCGAGATTAAAAAAATAAACATTAAAAAAGGTTCAAATTCTATGTCGGCCATACTATAAAACAGTTGACTATTTACTCTAGCAATTACTTCATGTTCATAAGCTACTTCAGTCATCAGCTTGGGAGAGGAAACAATATGATGCTCCAAATTTAAGCAAGCAAAATGAAATTAGAAACCATCATGAAGAATATGTGAAAGAAACGATACAAGTTATAAACGGAACTTACAATGAAAGAGATGCTTAGATAGAGTTTCGTAAGGCATGAACTCAGCCACCAGCAATCTCTCACTGCCTTCGCAGCAACACCCGATCAAGTTAGCCAAACGTTGATTTCTTAGCTGACCCACTGCTTTAGCCTCCTCCTGAAAAAAATGGTCCCCGAACAATGAACGAAAAATAATCAAATTTGACAGAAAAAATAAGAATCTCATTCGGTGTTTGAGCACCGACAATGAATTGCCGAGAATCAGGCCAGGCTGATTTGTTAAAGCGCTTTACAGCGACCAAGTAGCCGTCATCAAGCTCGCCTCTGTAAACAACATTAGGAGCTTTCTCCCCGTGCTCAGACACAATGTTGGTAGAAGAGAACCCTGACGTTGCAGTTCTCAGCTGATCCAAGCTGTATTCTGTGAACCCAGGCAACAAGTCCTCAGTCACTGTAAAACAAAACAAGCAAAGAAACCCCTAGCTCAACCTCAACGAATGCACACATAATCATCGAAACTGCCAGGAAAACACAGACCGGTAAAATCGAAGTCGTGCAGGCTGGATTCAATCTGAGACGGCCAAAAGCAGAAGGGGAACTTGGAGCAACGAACTCCCATTTGCGAGGCAGTAGTGAGAGAAGAAGAAATGGGGGTCGGAGTGGGAGCGGGAGTGGAGTATCAATGCGCTCGCACTGGACAGAGTAACATGATTAACCGAGAGCGAATGCGGCTGGAGCAATGAATGCGCAGGCGAATGATTGGTGGAGATGGCGATGGTGAAAAGCAGGGAGAGGCGTTTTTTCTGTTTGTTTGGGAAGCGAGAAAGTGAAGGAAAAGAAGCGACTTTCTGTTTATATAGTCCCCTTTTCTGCACCTTCCCTCCCTTTCTTCATCATTCTTTCTCTCTCCCAACAGATTCTCAACCCCACGCTCCATGTCGGCTCGTGTCATGTGTACGCGCCTCACGTAGTTTCAAAGTGCCATTTTGAAAAATAATTTATTCGTCAAAATATCAAGAGAGATCTAGTGATAGATGATTTGCCACTTGTAATTTTGAACTATCCTAACGGTGGAACAAGTCAAATGTTAACATAGCTTAATAGATCATTATAAATAAATAAATTATTTATTTTAATTTACAAATTTTATCACCATTTTTGAATTTGTCAGCAAGAGTTTCTTTATGGAATCTTCAAAACAATGTCAAATGGTATAGCAGTAATTAGGGGTGGACGTGGGTCGGGTTGGGTCGGGTTTGAGAAAATCTTTACCCGACCCTAACCCTATAATAGAAAAAAAAATTATCCTATCGGGTTATGATTGATACATTACCCAAACTCGACCCGACCTTATTCTTATTGGGTCAATACGGGTCGGGTTATCGGGTCATCAACATTAAATCAAATTAAATCCATCCAGATATAAAATATCATTCAGCATGCTAAAATCCATCAATCGATAATACATATATATTACATCAATATAAGGAAATTATTCATCAATCGACCACAAAGTCATCATTCTAACACATCATTATATGTTTTATATTCTACCAAACAATCAAAGACAACATAACTTAAACTGAAATCTATTCAATAATCATCGGCAAGTTGTCGCCTTCAGCTAAGTTCACAGTCGGTGAGTCAATGTCAATACCAAGATCTGCAAAACTATCAGCAATTTCTGGAAAAGAAACATAATAGAAAATAAAAAAGGTTATATTTAAATTGTAATAAGAGTAATGAGTTAGCTTATGAGATAAAAAAAAAAGAATGTATCTTCATCAATTGTGTTATAATGTTCATCTGCCTCACTATTCCAGGAACTTGGAGATTTGGAACGAAGCCAACTCTGAGTGCATATTAGAGCTTCTACTGTCTTTGGTAAGAGGGAGGTTCGAAAAGAGTGAACAACCCGACCACCGCAACTAAACGCAGACTCCGATGCGACAGTAGAAATATGGGTGATCAACACATCCTTCGCTATTACACTCAAAATAGGATATCTAACAGAATTCATCTTCCACCACGATAGAACATCAAAATCCTCAGAGTACGTTACTACTTTCTCGTTTAAATACTCCTCAATCTCTGATATCCTACTACTATCCTCTGAATCAGGTGCTGATTTGTAAAGCGAAGAAAATAATATATTAGTAGCACCAGATGACTTTCTTGAAGTCTGGGTAGATGTTGTTGCACTTTCATTATCGCCTTTATACTCCAAATATAGGCAGTGTAGGACAGTCTCAATCTTTAGTGAAAACTCATCAACTCGGTTGTCATCTAATAGTAGTGAAATACAATGTCTCAGCATGATTTGTTTGCACCTTGGATCTAGTAGAAGAGCAACAAACATGAGGGCATTCATCATATCAAAGTCGCCCCAATACTTTTTGAATTTCACTTGCATGCTTTTAGCCATGGTTTTCAACAAGTCATTATCACCAATAGCACAGGCGTCAATTATTAACTTCAACTTACACACTTCACTGATATAAACATTCGAAGTCACATGAAAAGAGGCCGAAACTGTCAATGTTGCATAAAAAAAAACCTTTAAAAACTTACAAAATTCTCGAATTGTTGCCCAATCATCTTCGCTCGGAGGCCCTTCTTCACCAAAAGACATGAAATACTGAATATCAGTCTCACGAAGTTTTTCAAATGCCTTTTCATATTTTTCTGCATGATCTAACATCAGAAAAGTCGATTTCCACCGAGTCGGAGTGTCACTTGTAACATTACCCGTGTAGGTGATTTTCATCAACTCTATGCAACTTTTAAACTGTTGCAATCGTCCAGGTGAAGATTTAATATATTTAACAGCCTTTTGAACTCGTTTAATGGCAGGTTGATGCTCTTTCAGACCGTCATTAACAATTAAGTTAATAATGTGTGCAAAGCATCTTACGTGAAGGCATTCTCCATTCAAAACCACCCATTTCCATTGCTTCAAAATTCTCATCAAATAAGAAATAGCCACGTTATTTGACGATGCGTTATCTACGGTGATCGTGTAAATATTCACAATCCCCCATTCATGCAAACACGTCTCAATCATCTTTCCAATTGTCTCACCTCTGTGGTCGTCAATCTGGCAAAAGTTTAAAATTCGTTTGTGTAACGTCCAATTACTGTCAATGAAATGTCCAGTCAAAACCATATAGTTTATGGTTTGATTGGACGTCCAACAATCTGTGGTCAGACAAATCCTTTGCCTACTATTCTGTAGAAAGTATTTTAGTTGTGTTCTCTCCTTCTTGTATAATAACTCAATATCTCTTGCAACAGTTCTCCGAGAAGGCATAACAAAAGACGGTTGGAAATATCTGAATGCTTCCTTGAAGCTATCTGATTCTACTAATCTGAGAGATAGTTCATCTTTGATCAACATTTTTACTATTACTTCACGTCCACCTTCTTGAGAAAAAAAAGAGGTGCTGGATGAGGAGCTTTCTGCCTCTTTTTTCGTCGGAAATATCAACTTCTTCTGCTTAGCATCCTGGGTAGATAAATATTTTTTGCAGGATAACAAATGTCTTGACAAGTTTGATGTATCATACTTCCTTGAATTTCAACCATAAACCGCACCACAATATTTGCACTCTGCTTTAGGATCCTCAGAAGAAGTATCGATCAATGAATAATGTTCTCAAACCGTAGATCTCAAAGCTCTTTTCTTTGTTTCAATATTTGTATCGGTTCCAGTGCTCGACGTACTTGTCATCGTGCAAAAGAAAAAAACAAAAAATTCAAGCAAAAAGAATGAACTATTTCTTGATCATTCTGTTCAGTTTGCGAGAATAAGAAAGTTTCATTGATTAGTCTACCTAAGTTCAGTTTGAATGAAAACTAGCATTATAAATCAAAAAACACTAATTCAATAATGGGGATAAAAACAGGAAGAATTCCATTGCATATTGTCAAACAGTATTATGCCAAACAGTATTAAACCAAAAACAAAATTGAGTTTTTGTGTGAATTCGACTCGGTCAAACCAACTAAGGAAACGAAGTGACCATTATGAGCGAAAAATGACAAACATTTGTAAACTTTTACAAGGGGATTATCGATTTTGCTAATGACTCAAAGTAAATAAAGCTGTTTTGATTAAAAAAAATGGTTTTGTTTTCCCCGACCCCTAAGCTTGGAGGCTAAATTGCACTTAACTTAAAAGAACTAAGAGCTTGTAAAAATACGAACAAAGATTCGCAGCAAGTACTCATCGGATTATAGAATGAACCAGTCATCAGGCCAATGCCTAAGACAAACCTCACGGCTCACATGCATAAGTGAGTCTTTGCAATGATTGATAGTCTTAAAAACATTTGCACAGCCTAAGAATGAAAAAAAAATGAACACTTTTAGAGCTATCTCCCTTACTACACCTAGAAGTTTACTGAATAAACCAGATAAACAGGCACAACAGAACACTTTTCGCGGCTAAATCCACTAAAAAAGACTAACCTTAAGGCTTTGAAAGCTTGATTAAGATTATCGGAAACTCCACAACGAATTGAAGATAGCTCTTAGCTCGCGGCTCGCGTTGATTATTCACCGGATGGATGACCTTCGTGACTTCGTCTCAGACTCTCGTCTCATGGGGGCAGGATAACCTAGAAGTTTTAGGTTATTTTTTATAAAAAGAGCAGCTAAGGGGGCGGGTAATTTCGGGTCAAGGCGGGTCTTGCGAGTCAGGTAGGGTAATTACCTTAACCCGACTATAACCCGCAAATTTAAATGTTTTTTAAAATGTTTTACCTGTTACCCGACCCGCGGGTCAGGTCGGGTAATTACCCGCCAGTCAGATCGGGTTTGCCCAGCCATAGCAGTAATTACTCTAGTAATGATAACAAAAAAAACAGAAAAATCAAATATTGAAGCTCCAACTGAAGACAAACTGATGGAACAGAAAACAAAGTTCTCGATGGTTTGGTTTCAATTTTGTTGACCAAATAGTGCTAAAGCTTAAATACACATCTGACAGCTCAAAGAATATTTTCGTGGGCATATCCAAAACTTAATCACGTGTAATGCTTCAGGTTATTCATCAACTTCCTCTTAAGGAGCACATTAGATGTCTGTCAAGGTTATCTTTCCCAAATAAGAACATGTCGACCCAGAATGAGATGTGAAGCTGTAACACAAACAGGGCATGAGCTAGAACAAGTTGCTTCAAAGTAGGAAGAAAAACAGCTCATTTATGGTCACATTCAAACACATTCTAAATAACAAAGCAATGGGTCTCTGCATCATCATCATTACACCTAACGACATCTTTAGATGATCTACATGGACATTATTTTAAACTCATGATTGATAATATTCAACAGATAAGAAAAGACAGGTTAAAAACTTCATATTTGGGAACATTTCATAAAGCAGATTAAGGGTGTCTCGACCCTGGAACTATTTTTCCAAGCAAATTTCGATGGCGGAGACCATTAGACAAACAAACAAACATTTCATCAAACAGTGACAGCCTACCTGCAGTCACCCTTCTGCTGGACCACCCCAATCGCATACTAGCTCAAAGAAATAAGCAGATTTAGCATACAGTTTTTGTAGTTACTTTTTGAGAGTAGCCAGTCCATGCTAAAACCAACCAAAAAAAAACAAATTTAATACCAGATTTTCAAGTAGCTTGCCAACAACAGGAGCGGAAAAGTCATCATTATATCATGATATCCCATGTGTGTGCCAGCACTAGATTCAAAAATCTGTGGCACTTGACAAAGTATCATTGATTCAACCAGAGACCACATAAAAAGACAGCATCAAACAGATATAAAGGAAGGTGTTTCTCAAAAGTGCTCTTAGCTGCCATGGAGGGCCCCAGAATACCCAATATTGCAAATACATTTACATTAAAAAAAAAAAGAACTACATTGTGAGGAAAGACAGAAGAGATATAGTGGTAGGACAGGAAACTGAGGACAAAGATGTTAGAAACAGTGAATTCTACCAAGAAAAACAAAGATTAGTATGTGATGGACCTGCTGCTGTCTCCAATATCATTCTTTCAATAATCAATAAATGAGAAAGAAGAAGAAATTAAGGAGAAACAGTGAAGGAATGTGGAAACCCAGTGGACAGTGGGGTATCGGACAAGATGCATTATTAAAAGATATAATTAGCTCATGCCAGCTCTATTTGCCTAAAGAAAATATCAAAGTTACTCCATCTTCTATCTGACCATGAAACTCTCTTCATAACTTTTCCAGTCTCATTTTTTACCATCAAACTCAGATCAAATAATATCCAAGAACCATTATTAGTCTAAAAATAAGGAGAAACAAAACTTGAATCCGCCTGCTTACAATTATGCAGTCAAAGTTCATGGATTAATCAAGCACGTTTGAAATTCTACAAGTTTTACTTTCTTCTTTGACTCAAACTACAAGCTAAAGCTCGTTGATGGCAACTTTCTTAGAAACTGATTTCAAAATGCCAACATTTAATTTGCAAGGTCAGGCAATGAAAAGTTAATAGTATGCACAATTAGATTAATGGTGATTGTTTTCTTTCAAGCAACATTTATTTCTGAAGAAATATGCAGGCCTCTTTCACTACAATTAGAGAAATGAACTCTTAGACCATTCATTATCGGACTCATAATCACAACGAAACTACTGATACAACTGACAAAATTATACCACCACTGTAGCTCCAAGATGGAATTTTAGACTAGTCCAAAAGGAGAAAGCGGCAGATTCGGAAGTGCAGGGACCTCACCAACCTGATTTGAAGTCCTCAGTTTATCGTATTGTGCTGCTCTGCTTTCATCCAAGCTTTTCGCTTCAAAGGAAAAATCACAAAGATTCCGGCTGTCTAACAAAGCTATGCAAATTGAAAATGCTTGTAGATGTTTGATAATAGATCCCAACTCAATACAAAAGATTTTGTCCTTCCACATTGTCATACTCAGAATCGGTTGGCTGTCTACTTCTCCTTCCTGAAGACAAGTTTAAAAACCACTTGAGTTGAAAAAACAAGCATAATGAACTTGACATAATTAAAGAGACCATTAGGTACCTGAGAGAACAGCAGTAACTGATCTATTAAGAATAATTTTCAGATGAACTTGTCTTCTTGGTGACTTGATTGCTGCTGCTAAAAATCCTGAATTTGCGACCTAAATCCCAACCTCCACAGTCACAGCTTCCACCAGTATTCCAACGTTCAATATGAGATGAAGGTCCACCTTTACTTGGTAGACTATGATTACCACTTGGAAGTATACCTGTGGTGCTAATGGAGGACTCATTGCCAAGTGAATGCTGACTACCCACATTTGTTTCGGAACTCGGATAACTTTTCGCCCCAGAGAAGTGAACATTTGCATCAGTCTTCGCCAGATCATGAAGGACATCTCTTTCCAGCCCGTTCCTGGTGCTATCTGTTGCGAATCTGCACCCGACTTCCCACCGAGGATGTCTCTGTCGCTGCTTCTTACAATTAACCGTAAGAATACCACAAATCTGCTCCCAATAGACTCGGAAAATACTCGTTTATTTCAATGATTAATGTCTCCCCTAAAACAGACTTCCTCCCCCTTAAATACTGATTTCCAGCAATTAATACTCACAATAACACCCACTACGGAATTCTAACAGCTTTGTATTGCTTCAAACATGCCTCCTTGTATTCCTTCGGTTATAGATTCTCCCGAAGCGTCCTCCCCTCTTGATATCTTGTGTAACAATACTCCCCCGTTGAAGATCGACCTTGTCTTCAAGGTCAAAATTCGGAAACTGTTCTTGCATTGTTGTCACTGGTTCCCATGTTGCTTCGTCCTCCGGTCGATCCAGCCATTTGATTAACAGCTGCTTCCCTGATTCCGTGATTCTCTGCTGAAGCACTTCTGGCCAAGGAATTCCCTGGCTAGCTGTCGAGTCTTGCATGACAGGTTCGGTCGATGTGACTGCATCTCCGATTACCTTTTTTAGCATGGATACGTGGAAGACTGGATGGATTTTAGAGCCTTCTGGCAGCTGCAATTTATATGCCACCTTCCCTATCTTCGCCATGATTTTGAAGGGTCCTAGAAATCTTGGAGCCAACTTCTGATTCTTCCTTTTGGCTACTGTCCGCTGCCGATACGGTTGCATTTTGAGCCAAACTACATCATCAACTTCAAAAGTGCGTTCGGTTCTTTTCAGATCAGCCCATTTTTTCATACGTTCTTGAGCTCGCAGCTGGTGAAGAACAGCATCTCGATCCAACAAAATCCTGTCTAGAGAGCCGATCGGTGTTTTGCCTCCTCCATAACGAAAGAATGTAGGAGGTTCTCGACCATACACGGCCTTGAAAGGCGTCATGCCGATCGCACTATGGAAATTAGTATTGTACCAGAATTCCGCCCATGCTAGCCACTTAACCCATTGAGTCGGGTGATCAGAAGTGAAGCACCGAAGGTATGTCTCCAGGCAGCGGTTGACGACCTCGGATTGCCCATCCGACTGAGGGTGATAGGTTGTACTCATTCTTAAGTGCGTGTGATGGGGGCGAAACAGTTCTCTCCAAAAGTTACTCGTGAAAACCTTGTCCCGGTCACTGACAATGCTCCGGGGAACCCCATGAAGCCGAACGACTTCCTTGCAAAATTTCTCGGCTACGTGCATGACTGAGAACGGATGTTTTAAGGCAATGAAGTGAGCGAATTTTGTCAAACGGTCCACTACCACTAGAACCGAATCATATCCTTCCGAACGAGGTAGTCCTTTGATAAAATCCATCGAGATGTCCTCCCAAATTTGATCCGGTATTGGCAAAGGTTGTAAAAGTCCGGCCGGTTGTAGAGATTCATTCTTGTTACGCTGGCATATATTACAATTTGCTACTTCCCGTTGAACGTCCTTTCCAATAAAATTGGGCACTAATGCGTTTGTAAAAACACCATACTCCAGAATGACCTCCAATTGGTGAGTGATGGAACTCCCGTAATAGCTTTAACTTCAATGGAGAATTCTGTGGAATCACGATTTTCCCTTTGTAAAGTAACATACCCTTGACTAACTCATATCGCGGATCTTCGCAATGCCCTTGAACGATATTTTGCTTCAGTTTTCGTAGTTGTGGATCCATGTCAATCTCCTCCGCTAAGACCCCCAACTCTTGAAATTCTGGTCCAGAAATCAGATGCAATTGCTCATACTTCTCACATCCTCCTCTTCTCAAGAGGGCATCGGCCACCCGATTTTCTTTTCCCGGTTTGTACGCAATTTTGAAATCATATCCTATGAGTTTTATGAACCATTTGTGTTGTTCGGGTGTCGATAGCCTTTGATCCAAAAGGTATTTAAGCGATTTTTGATCCGTAAAAACTGTGAATGTTGAACCCAGCAAATATGGCCTCCATTTTTGGACTGCAAGTACTAGAGACATTAATTCCCTTTCATAAACAGACTTAGCCTTAGCTGTGGGGGACAACCCTTTGCTGAAAAAGGAAATCTGTCTGCCCTGTTGCATTAGAACTGCTCCGATGCCGGAACTTGATGCATCAACCTGGACCTCAAATGGTAATGCAAAATTTGGAAGTGCCAATACAGGAGTTTCGGCCATAGCACTCTTTAATTTCGTAAAAGCTATTTCGGCCTCATCCGACCACGCAAACTTTCCCGTTTTCAGCAAATTTGTTAATGGCCGAGCTAAACTGCTGTAGCCTTTTACAAAACGCCGGTAATATTCTGTAAGTCTTAGAAATCCTCTGATTTCCTTGACAGATTTTGGCTCTGGCCAATTCTTCATTGCTTCGATCTTTTCTTGATCAGCAGCTACTCCCTCGGCCGAGATAATATGTCCCAAATACTTTATTTTTGGCTGAAAGAAGCTGCTCTTCTTATCGTTCAGAATAAATTGCTCCTTTGTCAATTTGTTCAACACCAACCGTAAGTGTTCAAGGTGTTTGGTTTTGTCTACGCTGTAGATTAGAATGTCATCCATAAATACCAACATAAATTTCCTAAGGAATGGTCGGAATAGATCAGTCATAATTGCTTGGAATGTTGCTGGGGCGTTTTTTAGCCCGAATGACATGACCAAAAACTCGTAATGGCCTTTGTGAGTTCGAAAAGCTGTCTTTTCTATGTCATCATCCACCATTCGGATTTGGTGATATCCACTTTTGAGGTCTATCTTAGAGAAACAAGTTGCTCCTCCCAATTCGTCAATGAGTTCTTCAATAACTGGAATCGGAAATTTGTTCGAGATGCTTATTTTGTTGAGTTCTCTGTAATCGACACAAAACCGCCA